>CABFOW010002973.1:15813-33280 GCA_902141385.1 Timema californicum
ATCCGAACCACGGTGGAGGCCTGGCATTCCTCACATTCACAAGATGTCTTGTCAGAGGTGAAGGAAGGGTTTGGTAATCAGAAAAATCTTTGCCGGGACCGAGGATCGAACCCCGGCCGTCAGCATAGAAGTCTGACACCTTACCCCTAGACCGCCAGGTCACTGACCAATTAAGACTACAAGCTATCAGGTAACGCAGTCACCTTCGACTCGGGAGTGCTTTATGCTGACAATAGTACAATTACAACTGTACGAATGTGTTAAGTACGTTATAGCCGCATCTAAATATCATACTCTTTAGATTATAATGACGACAAACACCCTTACCACATACCCTCCACATATCTAAACAAACATTATGATGCAGTGATAACAAATCTGAAGGTTAATCTCACTTTTTAGGTCGCGGCATGTTTTGTGGGGAGTAGCAGAGCTTAATGGAGGATATCTCTTTATATTAAGGATGTGGGGAAAACAATTTTTTTCAAGTCAAGATGAAATCAAGACGAGAGTATGAAAAAAATATCGATAAGCGAGAATGAGACGAAAAACTTGCTTTTAATGTAGGCCTACAGAAAGATAATAAATTATATATTTTATAGAGTGCTTATGTTCCTGTTAACATTTGGGCGGCACTTGATTTGAATTATCTTATAGTTCATTCAAACACTAAGATATAACTCATACATATTTAAATGTGATTAATAAAATAGTCATAATGTATAGTGTATATTATTTATAACTTAGTTTTGTAGTGTAATAGTTTGTAATTTCAAAGTCTAATATTGAAACACAATATTTATTAACCTAAACATTTATGGGGAAGAAGTGCAGCCTTTTTTTTAGTCTAAATGGTATTATTAGAAATAATAAATTCTCGTTTTGTAAATCTCTTAAGCCCGTTATTTACTTTTTCATTTTTTCTCAAATTTCTCGAATTTTAGAGACGAGATCCTTAATGAAGGCTATTTTTCGGGGAATAAGTGCGGCCTATTTTTTGGTTTTCACGGTATTAATAGAAATGAAAAATTATCAGTTTGGTTTGTAAATTTCTTAGGGCAGTTATTTACCTTTTAATTTGTTTTTAAAATCCATCGAATTTTCGAGACGAGATCGATATTTTTTTCTTCCTTATCTCGATCGAGATATTTTTTTGAGTCTCGCAAACTCATGGTTTACTAATCCCATTAATGGGTTAGGGATGAGGAAGGTTGAATTTAGAGGAAGTATACCCACATTTGCAAGTAAAGAAAGTAGGAAACCATTTAAGGAAAACACCGCCTCGGTACACTCAACTGAGATTGAACCACAAACTCCCCATCATTGGTAGTCTAGTCTAATGCGTAAATAGCATCTTAGACCACATGAGGCCACCAAAGCGGGTATATATTTTGTCTTAAGAGGATAAATTAAGCTATATCACAAAATGTAATTTAATTATTTTACAAAAAAAAAATCCTCTATCACTTATTTCTAATGGAAATAACATCAGGAAAGGTGAGTTATAACACTAAATATATATATATATATATGTAGTGTTATAACTCACTTTTATATATTTAGTGAAGCTTCATGATTTTCGAATCTTGAATTTAACTTTCGAATAAAATTCCAAGCGAACGAATATACGCAGTGAAGTCCAAGTTTTCGAAGCTTTGCACGTCTCTATATATTATTGTCTTACATGGTTCTGTTGAGTTCCACGTCAGCTCGAAACCCTCCCCAACCAGGCTATGATCAGACCGGAACCACAAGTATAGATAATTGCGGGTAGAGATGATAGTGCCATTCTTCGGAAGTTTGTCACCGCAGAAGCGGCCAATCATGTGGGCATCTGCTCCGCTACCATCGTGGATCTGAGAGGGATAAGAAACTTTACAACCAACTCTTTGAATACAAATCACCCCCAGTCCATTCGAGCGAGATTCGAACCTTGATATCTCTGTCCTAGGCAGTCTAGCTCAACACGAATCTAGTGCGCTGGCTAACTACGCCATCGAGACGGGTCAGATAGTATTGCTAGTGTAATTTCTTACCAGAATTAGCATGACCTATTGGGTTAAGTTAAAAGATGAACTAATGTATTTTACAAAGTGAGCCACTTAAATATATTTTTGACAAGTTGTGCATACCTGTAGCCAATCAAAGGAGCACGTGGAAGACTTCTCGAGATTAAACGATGAGAACGTGATGTTGATGACCTTGGTACTGTTGACAACAATGACCCAGCCACAGCTAATTTCGGTGGGGTAAAAACTCGAACCAGAGGTCGGGAACTTAAGGTTACCTTGTTCAGTCCTCAGGAATCCCCCACAACCTAAATCAAGTTGTCAACAGAACTTAGAATAAATCATGTATAGAATTTTACTACAAATTATATTAAATTATATAACCGCGTCTTACTACCCGTTCGGGTTATACGCACTTACGCTTATGTGTAATGGTAGGGTGATTGTGAGATGAAATGGAGGACCTACAGTTTAACGTAGGATCCGAACCACGGTGGAGACCTGGAATTTCAGACATTCACAAGTTGTGATTAATACACTTCTTGTCAGAGGTGAAGGAAGGGTTTGGTAATCAGATAAATCTGTGCCGGGACCAGGGATTGAACCCCGGCTGCCAGCATAGAAGTCTGACACCTTACCCCTAGACCGCCAGGTCACCCTTGAGTTTAAAGTTAACCTACATGTGTATGGAGGGAAAGTAAAAAAACCATTTAGGAAAAAACCACCCCCAGTTCACCCGACCGAGATTCGAACTTTGATCTCCCTGTCCTCAGCAGTCGAGCTCAACACTAAACTAACGCTTTAGCTAACTATGCCACTGAGGTAGGTAAATTTACTATAGTATTAGCTAATGAAACTGAAATATTAAAAATAAAATCCAGATTTATTTTTGAAATCTCAAGACACACAAAGTATGAACATCAGTTGACTAAAAAAGATAAAGGGGTTGTGCGAATGGGAATTTTTTACTTCGAGTCAAGTTTGAATGAAAACTTCGAGCTATTTCTAGTTTGAATAGTAAAGAGCAATATTTGTACAAAAAAAATATGTTTAGTTTAATCTCTGTAATAGATCCATGCACAAAACATAAATAAAAACAAACATAATTTTTTAGATATTTTTTTTTTGTGAAAAAATTTACCATCAAACAAATTCAAATTTGTAAAATAAATTTATTATTAAAACTGTACAGTTTTTTTTAATTAGACAAAAGGCAATATTGAGGGATTCTATTTCCTATGAAATGATATCTTAAAATTGAATAAAATCAATTAAACCAGGATTTTTTAAGAAAAAGATCACAAGTTCTGAGTTCTCAATTTTTTTTTGTTTTTTTTTTGTAAAAAAATCTTCAAGGCAAATGGAGCAGCCACTAAAACTCGACTGAACTCAAATTTTCGAGTAATCGCAAACCCCTACTTTAAACAAATATAACTAAGCACACTACAAGAATGCACAATTTTTTTTTTAATAGAGACAATTTGTTGACCATATAAATATGCAATGTGTTTTCAAACACTCTAAGCATAAACTTTCTTAAATTCATATTTTAATAACTACCAATGTTACAACTTAAAACTAGTATTTTTTGGGTTTGAGCCGCGTTGAAGAAATTATAACTTCCGACGTTTTGGTTATAGTTACAAAAATCCATTATCTTGGATCAAGAAGGAAACAGGTTTTATTGACAAGAATTTGAGGCCAATTTATACATCTGATTGGTAAATAAACTTGAACCAATCAAGTCGATAAATTGAATATCAAAGAGACACATGAAGATTGCTTTTACAAATTGTGATTTTACCTGACTACCTCTGGATGGATAATAGTGCATGCTCTTAATATTGATATCTCAGTGCAACAGTGTATACAACTTTAAAAAAATAATCTTTTTTGCGTTATTAACACCAATAAACCTAGAATATGTCAATTTATAATGCAAAGGTTACAGTTAAAATTAGTATTTAATGAAAGTTTTATTTAATAAACCAAAACCATCTTTGGTGGTCGCATGGTCTAACAGGTTGTTCTCGCAGACATGCAGCATGAATGGGAGAATCTAGAACCGTGTTTAGGTTATTGACTGGCAGACCCACTTGAAACTAAACCATTGGGAGGATACCATTAAAATGGATCTGAAAGAGATCGAGTGTAGTGAGGTGAACTGGATAGCTAGCTCAAGATAGGGAGATGGTGTAATGAGATGGACTGGATAGAACTAGCTCAAGATAGGGAGGTGTAATGAGATGGACTGGATAGAACTAGCTCAAGATAGGGATAAGGTGTAATGAGGTGGACTGGATAGAACTAGCTCAAGATAGGGATAAGGTGTAATGAGATGGACTGGATAGAACTAGCTCAAGATAGGGATAAGGTGTAATGAGGTGGACTGGATAGAACTAGCTCAAGATAGGAATAGGTAGCATACTTTTGTAAGTGTGGCAATGACCTTTTTAGTTCGTAATGCCATAGAGTAAGTAAGTATTAAGAGTTATCAATATGCATGTGAAAAACCATTACTATTAAAATTATTTTGGGCTGGTCGGTAGAGTTAACAAACACTTCAGAAAGGAAAGAGTAGCTCCTCCCACCCCTAGACTTACTTTGTTGTTCTAGCTCGCAGTTATTGCCAGTGAAGCTGCCGTTGCAGCGGCATATGTAACTCAAGTCGCTGCGGAAACACCTTCCTCCGTTCTGACAAGGGTTACTGGAGCAAGGGTTAATTTCTGATGTACACGTGAGACCTGCAATGCATCATAGTACTTTTAACTTCCTCGTGTTTTCCTTTGTGTATTGTATATTACTGACTACTTTTGCTTAGCGAAAAGCACAAGTTTTATTATCTGGGCGCATAAAAAAATCAATTTGCCTTTCGAATGGCCGGTAGTGGATTGGTGAACCAACTTCATGGTTCATTGTTCATTTGAATATAAAGAGAATAGAAGGTAGCACCAGACGAAGAAAGACATCTGATGGGCTGAGTTTGTGACGTCACTCAGTACACAAGCCAGCGCATCATATACACAAAGCTATTTGGAAAACAAAACTAAATGTTAAAATCAGGTCACATTTTGGTGGTTTAAATAATAAATAAACCTTTAAAATCCACAACAATGTCCAACTAACGTCAATACTCTACTTATTTTAAACATAATATATATTTGATTGATGTGTACTGGGTGACATGAACAATGACATAATCAAATTCCTCCAAGTGGTGCTATCTTTCTATTTTCTTTAAATTTGTGTGTACTATAATTTGAGGATTGTATTAAAATACAGGTATTAAAATTGAGGTCATTTTAGGAACTATTCTAGGTTATTATTAAACAATTCTATATTTGATCCTTATGAATGTAGTGTGCAATTTTCATAAGAAGAACCTTATCTTACACCTAGATACGTTACTAGATCTACTTTCATGTATTCATACATCAAGTCATGTGATGTCATGTCAATTTGTAATATATCAATACCTATAAAATAGCAATAAAAATAAAGTTAATCTCTTTAAAGAAAATCTCTTTTCACTTTTTGAGATATTTTGTTTCACTTGTAATAAGGTATAACAAAGGAGGATAAAAACATATAAAAGGTAAAAAACTAAATATGGCCTTTACAATGAAAAGAAGAACACAGTTCACACTTTTAGGAAGTTGCGTTGCACGTTTCACACTCCCTCCCGACGAGTTCCGATAGAATGAATCTTAGGTCAAAGGAATGGGTGGTAACAATCAATTTCCTTCAAGAGGCAACCATTACCTCTCTGTCCAGTGGCAGCAGTGTAAAATGTGAACTGTGTTCTTCTTTTGATTGTAAAAACCATGTTCATTCCTTTTACATGTTTGGATCCACCTTTCCCGTACCATCTTCCTAATATAACAGATCTTAGCAATGTTGACCAAACAAAACAAGTTTGTATTTTCTAAAATTATTATTATTAGCACCGCGTCTTACTACCCGTTCGGGTTATACGCACTTACGCTAATGTGTAATGGTAGGGTGATTGTGAGATGAAATGGAGGACCTACAGTTTAACGTGGAATCCGAACCACGGTGGAGGCCTGGCTTTCCTCACATTCACAAGATGTTTGTCAGAGGTGAAGGAAGGGTTTGGTAATCAGATAAATCTGTGCCGGGAGCTGGGATTGAACCCCGGCCGCCAGCACAGAAGTCTGAAACCTTACCCCTAGACCACCAGGTCACCCTGTATTTTCTAAAAGACCCTTGAACTGTATAAGAAGTGAAGGATGCTAGCTGATGCAGATGAGGTTTTAAAAAAAACCAACAAACAAACCATATGTGTCCACGCGTGACTAACCTGTGTATCCCGGCATACAGGTACAGTAGTATGAACTCGGCCTGTTCTCCGAGATGTGACAGAACCCATGAAGACAAGGGTTGGACGAGCAAGGGTTGGAGGGAGAAAGGGCCCCGCCTCCAGGTGATGGGACGCAACCGTTGGGGCCCACGCCGGGCCCATTATATCCATTGGGGCAGATACACATGATAGTTGCGCCAGCATCTGCACACAAGCAGTTTTATTTGTAAACTCATGATGCGCATATTGTTTTTATTATTTAAATTAGCTGTGGAAAATAACTTAAATAGTTGATTAAATATACTCTTAATATTTCAGCAATATGTGATAAACGCCCAAAGTCCAAACAGTTAATGACAAACTATACTTTTATTACACAATCAGTAATTATTTTATGCAGTGAAAATGGCTAAATCAATATCTAGCACTGCTATACCAAACTATTACCCATTTTGGTGACCACATGGTCTGAACGTCAATATTATAAAAGACTAAACTTCCGATGATGGGGAGATCGGGATCTGAATCCCTGGGTGCATGTACCTTATATCAACTTACGTAATAAGTGGAGGCCATGGAAATGAGGTTTGTGGGGAGCATGTTAGCTTAGTAGAGGAGAAACAAGATTAGGAATGAAGTTATCCAAGGAAGAATAGGGGTACAGGGAGAACATGAGATAGTAGAGGAAGGAAGGATGAGATGGTAGGGTCATGTAATGAGGATGAAAAAAGAGAGGACGCCAAATAAATGTTGGCACTGAAGTATATAGGAAAAAGACAGCAAGGGAGGCCAAAAAAGAGATGGGAGGAGCAGATACCAGAAAGTGTGCATGTGAATGGAGAAGAATGGAAGTGATTGAGGGAAGAAGAATGGTGGAAAGATAGAGGAATATGGAAGCATTTGACTAAACCGACCCGACCACAGGCTGGAAATAGTTGATGATTATGTATGTTAGAATCCTTGTAGGGAATGTTTCTTTTAAATAATACGGTTTTTTTACTCACTTGTGCAAGTGGCAAGATAATGACAACCCCCGTTGTTGACTTGACAAGTCCCCAGGTACACGCAGTTCACTCCGTCTCCTTGGAAACCCGGCGGACAATCCCCACACCTCCGAGAACCCTGGAACAAACAACGTTACACCTTCTTACGGAGTGAGATGATTGGGCGAGTGATGTTTCACACATGACACAGGATAACATTGCTCAAAGGTTCACCTCCAACTCACACAAGGTAGGTTAGAGGTCATAAGCCATTGTTTTGGCTTGAGATGGATTAAATTATATATTTCTCGAATCCAAATGAAAAGTCTGAATCTTAAATGTTCTTTAAGATTTTGAATCCAAATTTAAATCCTAGAATCTATAAAAATAGATAATTTAAGTTAAAGTGAAGATATTAAAAATAATCATTTAAAATAGTTATTTAATTCTTGTTGCCATGACGAATGATATTTTGTTTGTCATGTCTACTATGTCATACACAGTAAAAATAACACTTTTCTTAGAAAATTAATAATATTAATACAGCCTAGTCTTTTTTTGTGATATTTTATGCTCCCAACTACACAAGTCTATATAATACCTTTTACCAATTGTTTAAAACTTGTATATCATATCAAGGTCTTCATAATTGTGTTCGAGAAACTTTTTTGAGATTCTTACGGATCTCGAATCTCTTAAATAATAATAATACTTAGCACCGCGTCTTACTACCTGTTCGGGTTATACGCTTTAAGTACTAATTACACTAATGGATTAGGAATTGGGAAGGTTGAATTAGAGAAAGTGAACCCGCATTTGCGTGGAGGGAGAGTGGAAAACCATTTAGGAAAAACCACCCCCAGTTCACCCGACCGAGATTCGAACCTCGATCTCCCCGTCCTCAGCAGTCGGGCTCAACACGACAAGCGCGTTAGCCAACTACGCCACCGAGGCGGATGCTCGAATCTCTTGAATACCGGAGGATTTGAGGAATCCGATGATAGTGTGTTGCATTTCTATATTTAACTCATTATCAGCATAAAAGGGCTAAGTTAAAGTTATTAAAATCGCTTTAAATACAAATGAAAGAGTTTAACATGAGCATGTATCTTTTTTACATCCATTACCGTTTCCAGCCTGTGACCTGGGTCAGGTTTTTTATTCAAGCCATATATTTTCCACTACCGGCTTGCTAGGCTTGTTGTAGCTTCTTATAGCCTGTCCCCCCCGCCCCTTCGGGATCATAATAACCTGTTTCCTGGTGGTAACACAAGTTATTTTTCCCTCTTTTTTTCCCGATAATTTTCTCTTATTCTTTTATTTGTTCTAGTTTTAAAATCTAGTCTAGGCTTTTATATGGGTTGGTATTCTTCTACAGATGTTATCCTTCTTCGCTAGTTTGTCCGCCCCGAGTATTTTATTTCCCCAGCACCCTCCACCTCTAACACTCCTGGTTCACCCCATTTCTGGGATTCTTCAGGCACTCTCCAGTGGGGGCGAGCACCCCTTTATCTTCCCCATGAGGAGGGACCCTACAGGAGATAGTGTCCAGCCTGCTTAAAGAAACCACTTCTTATAACTAGGACAGACACAACATCCAGTCCCGGGCCGTTAATTTATCAATGTGAAAGGGTAAAACCACATTTGACCATCAATAAATTTATTGGCAATGCCGAGAATCGAACCCGATATCCTTTGCTAAGTAGACAAACACGCGTAGACAAACACGCTATCGACTGAGCTAAGGTGTCAGACGAGCATGTACCTGGCACACGTATGATATGTGCATGATTTGGTTGCAAGTAGCATCGATAAAAAAATAAACCAAAAATGTGTTTCGCCTTGAAATTAAAGTCTACTTTCTTTACTTGGTCTAACCTAACCTGACCTAACTGCTTGCAACGCTCCTCTCAAGAAATATTCTGGAATTTGACTATTTACATTTTTACAATAAAAGTTATTGTAATGATTACTTTCAGAATCGTACACCAAATTTATATCATATTTTTCATAGATATGCTTGGCTAAAAAAATAAATAAACAGGGAATAAACTTCTGTAAAGCTTTAGATATTTTCTTGTAGTCCTAAACTCCTATCTTCACACTTATCTGAGTATTAACAATTTGTACTTCTGTCCTATATGTTATTCCTTCTACATGTTCCTATATATGTGTCTTATCGTTCTTTACCAATCTCCTTTGTCTCCCTTTTGTGTTTTTTGGTTTCTTTATTTAGGAAGTCGCCTTGTGCGTAGCACACTCCCTCCTGATGAGTTCCGATAGAATGAAACCAAAGTTGAGGTATTTATTGGTAACAATCGATTTTCTTCAAGAGGCGGCCATTACCTCTTTGTCCAGTGACAGCAATGTAAAGTGTGAACTGTGTTCTTCTTTCCATTGTAAAAGCCATATTGAGTTTGTTCCCTTTTATATGTTTCTAGGGTGACCTGGCGGTCTAGGGGGTAAGGTGTCGGACTTCTGTGCTGGCGGCCGGGGTTCGATCCTCGGTCTCGGCACAGATTTATCTGATTACCAAACCCTTCCTTCACCTCTGACAAGATATCTTGTGAATGTGGGGAATGCCGGGCCTCCACCGTGGTTCGGATAAACTGTAGGTCCTCCATTTCATCTCACAATCACCCTACCATTACACATTAGCGTAAGTGCGTATAACCCGAATGGTTAGTAAAACGCGGTGCTAATAATAATAATAATAATAATAATAATAATAATAATATATGTTTCTATCCACCTTTCCTGTAGCTTCTCACAAATATGTATAACAAACAACCTGAGTATTAACAAACTGTTCTTCTTTCTGTATTACCTGAGTATTAATGCATTGCACATTCGGGTTGACGCTGCAGCCTCCATTGTTGACACTACACTCGTCAATATCCCTACAGTAGTAGCCGTTACCAGTGTAGCCTGGAAGCAAACGCACACAAATGTCATTCGATCGATCGACTCTTTATTTGGTTTATAAAAAAGAGTCAAGCGGTTCGTACATTATATGAACCTCCGGATATTAGTGGGGAGCAAAGTTTTAAAACATTTCAGAAAGTGAAAAAGGTAAACTAATTAATTGTCTTCATCTGTTCATCTGAGTAGAATGGAGGAGAAGACAGTACCAAAGAAGATTTTGGATAATGAAGTGGGCGGCAGGAGGCTGAGAGGAAGGTCAAGAGACAGGTGGCTAAAGGGAGTAAAGAGGAGAGAGGAGAGTACTGGTTCCTGGTAGATGAGGAGAGGTGATTGGATGAAAGGAGGCGGTGGAGAGGTTTGTGTTCCAAACAGACCTGATCAGTGGCTGGAAGCTGTTCATGATGTTGATGATGAGGTCATACAAACTAGATGCATGCTTAAATTATAATTATGATGGTAATAATATTAAACTATAACTAACTATACTAAACTATAAGTATATGATCCACAAACACACACACACATTATACAAAAAAAATACCTATCTTGTATCGACAAAATTAAAACACACAAAAGAGTTTTAAGTTCAAAATAGTACGATAGTAAAAACAAAGTACAAAACTACCAGATTCAAACAGTTAGTTAGGATAGTAACAGTTTTTTTTTAAATATATAAAATTAATACTAATAAAATAAACACTTTTCATTGATTTGTATTTAACGTTAACGCATTTGTAGTAGGCTACTCCATTTTTAAACAGTGTATTAGCAGATATACAAAAAAAAACTTATTTGGGGAAGGTTTTTATCTAGAAACACATTTCTTGTACCTTAATTGAATAATAATAATAATAATAATAATAATATTTAGCACCGCGCCTTACTACCCATTCGGGTTATACGCTTTAAGTACTAATTATGCTAATGGATTAGGAATTGGGAAGGTTTAATTAAAGGAAGTGAAACCGCATTTGCGTGGAAGGAGAGTGGAAAACCATTTAGGAAAAACCACCCCCAGTTCACCCGACCGAGATTCGAACCTCGATCTCCCCGTCATCAGCAGTCGAGCTACTAGCAATGAAGCATACAAACTAAATAAATAAATAATACCTTATACTGAAAACATTTAAAATATATGATTAATTTTATAATAATGAAAATTGACAGAAAGAAAAGAGAAATATACTCATAAGTGTAAATTTAATCAAGTAAAGCCCACCTGAGGAAAGAGGGAAAATGTGGGAAGAATCCAATGCACAAAGGTGACATCTTTTTATTTTATTCTATAGTATTAGTAAGCACACACACATTTAAACAGGAATGTTAACACAAAAATTGAGTAATATTTCAGAAGTGTTGCAATGCCGAAATGTTACCCAATTTGTGTTAAATTTGTGTTTTGAAGAAAGAAAAAGATGTCACTTTTGTGCATGGGATTCTTACTACATTTTACCTTTGTCCTTAAGTGGGATTCTTTAATTCATTATTGGTTTATTTTTTTATTTCTCTTTATTTTTTGTCACTTTCTATTATTATTATAAAATGATTTAGCTACTGGGCCACCCGAGTGTTGAAGAGAAGAGTAAGCCATGCTTATTTTGTATCCTCCTTTACAAGAAAGTGGCCTACCGCGCGGGCATTCCCTGCAGTAGAACGATCCAGGCACATTGATACAATCTACCGGCGGGTCGTGCGAACAAGCTGGATGATTGCTGGCACACTCGTCAATATCTTGAGTGCAAGCTCCCGTGACGGCATCAACCGTCCAACCCTACAGACACATAAACAAATACCTATCATTAATAATGTAATTACAATTCTTTTATCAGCTGTTTATTCGGAAAATAACTTATTCTTTAGATTGAAAAATGACACCTGGGCACGGAAATCAAACCTGAGACCTTTGGCTTAGCACGCCAATGCTCTAACCACTGAGATATCTAGGAATCGTCCCGTTCCCAGGCCCATTCTTCACTCTTATTTTAAGGCAGAGTCTATGATGGACGTGCAGAAAACATCGGCTACAAATGTGTGATCAATTAAGATCACGAGATATCAGATCGCAGCCACCTTTGACTGAGTTGGCGTTAGTTATACTGCCAAATGTACATTGACAATTGTACGAATGCACATATCATGATGGATTAAATAGGTAAGCTACTATATCTGCTTAAGTCAGAAACCATAGAGAGTTTGTTGAAAAAATAAAAACATTCACTTTAAGGATTTTTCCTAACCCTTGACATAGCAGCAAGCAAATATAGGATTTCCAATGTTAATGTATTTACGTTTTATTTGACGGGTTTTAAATACATAACATTGGGAATAAAACAAAAAATTCTAAAACAATTTCTAAAAATAGTATCACAACATTAAAAACAATTTCTAAAAATAGTATCACAACATTAAAAAAAAATCTTAAATAGTTTTTTAAACCATCTACAAATTGAGCTATTTTATTTTTTTTCACGAAAATGTCATGTAGGAATCTTCATGCCGAAATGTAGATTAAAAAAATATTTGGAAACATATGTTTATCCAGAATATGAAACAGTGATATTAAGTGTGAGGTAATGCTATCACGATGCAAATGAGTAATGAGTGAGTGTTTATACTCGTCAGTGAAAGAGGAGGAGTGTTATTTATTTGAGATATTTAACATGCACTTTCCGTACTGACGGATTAAATCAGCACACGAGAATTTCTACGAGCTAGCAAGAAAGAGCCTACCAATTTCCTAAGGAAAGGTGTTTTCACAGGGTTATTTCACATGCCACAATCAACACGGGTCCGACAGTATTACTTCTCCTCCGAAGGAAGTAATGATATGGATTTTTATCAACCCCGGCTGAGTTTAAAGAAGAGGAATGTTGTCGGTATAGAGACAAGAAGGCCTCATTCGGTCCATTTTCTTTTCACTTTTTCTATTTTGTACATTGGCGTCCAAGTGTGATAGTGCTAGGAGTGCTTAAGTGCGTTAAGTTAAGCTGCAACCTGCTTAGCAAAACAGGCACAGTCGTTAAATAAACATAGTCAGGTCACTTGGTGGAAACCTCAGTCTCCTGTGTAAAATTCGGGCACACCAAATGTGTCACCATCCCTGTGTGTTTTTTTTTAGCGCCGCGTCTTACTACCCATTCAGGTTATATGTTTATGCCCCAATTATGCTATTGTGTTAGGGATGAGGAAGGTAAGTGTACACGCATTCGCATGGAGGGACAATGAAAAATTATTTAGGAAAATCCAGCCTTAGTAAACCCGACATGCGATCAACCCTAATCTCCCCGCCGTCGGCAGTTTAGCTTTTTGCGTGACACTTAAGACCATGTGGACACCAAAATAGGTCCTGCTGGTTTTAAAATAATGTTATTTACATCACACAAACTTGCTCCATCTTTCTATATCCAAGACAATCAATGCAACACATCACCTGTTTGCAGATACAAGTAAACCCTCTGGCCGCAGATATTTGGTTGACGCACACGCCGTGTACACACAGATCAGATGATGATGAAGCAGAACAGTCATTTGTTTTTAGAGTACAGTGATTTCCGTAGAAACCTTGACGACACACACACCTTCAAGGAAAAAAAAAACCACAGTCAACTAATTAACATTATTATTATTACTGCTTTTAACTACTCTTTAGTTATCTTTTATTATTGCTATTTTTTTACTCTTATCAATATTAATTACTATATTTTTCATAACTATTCATCAGTTTATATAGTTATTTAGCTATTATTGCTTATCTTATTTTCTCATGTAATTATATATATTTGTAAAGTAATTGTGTACTTTTCAGTGCTGGCCTGTTATAGGTCTTACGACTGTTGGCCAGCACTAGAATAAAGGAAATTGAAATTAAAATTATTATTATTAGCACCGCGTCTTACTACCCATTCGGGTTATACGCACTTACGCTAAAGTGTAATGGTAGGGTGATTGTGAGATGAAATGGAGGACCTACAGTTTAACGTGGAATCCGAACCACGGTGGAGGCCTGGCATTCCCCACATTCACAAGTTGTGATCAATACACGTCTTGTCAGAGGTGAAGGAAGGGTTTGGCAATCAGATAAATCTGTGTCGGGACCGAGTATTGAACCCGGAACCCCCAGCACAGAAGTCCAACCAGGTCACCCTAACTCATTAATAAATTTAGCTTTTGTTTTAATGCAGATTAAATGGAATTATAGTCTTTAAATGGAAAAATGACTCCTGGACACGGGAGTCTAACCTAGGACCTTTGACTTAGGATGACAATGCTCTAACCACTAGGCTATCCAGGAGTCGTCTTATGCCCAGTGTTATTACTTACTCATATTTGAAAGCAGAGTTTGTGATGGAGGTGCGGAAACTGTAGTTTTTTAGTATGTTTTAGCACTGGTGTGCTCAGTTTTAGAAATTTGTTTCTCCTATATAATAACAGGAAGTGAGAAATAATTTATATACCAGCATTCACCTGGTGAAAATATGGAAATCACATTTTATGAGAAATTGTATACAGTATATAAGGAGAGATTCGAACTCCAGCCACTTGGATCAGAATCTAGCACACTGATATGCACACAAAACTTTGCTGCTGTCTGTGTTTTAATAACATAATTGCTATTTACAACAAGATAAAGTATCGATGAAGCTTGTTTAAAGCCGAGGCTTATGGGACTCACTCATAAGTGCCGGGTTTGTTAACGCAGGTCGCTCCATTCTGGCAGCCCAGGTCTGTCCCCGCGAACCTCGCACACTCGTTCACATCTATATCACACCGCGGGCCCTGGTCAAATAATATATACAATATGTGAGAAAAAAATAAAAACATCTCGAAAAACACTAATGGTGTGGATGGTAAAAACGCTAAACATGGGCTTGACATCTTTTACGAGGTCTCTAAGTGGCCGAGGACTTAAAAATGTAGATTTATAAAGGAAAACTTGATTGGTTGAAACTATACTGTAATTAGGAGGTCCCAGGTACTATTAACTATGACACGTAAAGTGCCGACTTGTGTAGATCCTTAGCACTTATAGGCTAGCGCTTAAGGCGCTAGAATAGTTGAGCAGTGATTCCTTAATGCCAGAAACCAAGTGGGCTTATAACATCACTGAGTGCAGCTGTCTGGCAGTAGGAGGACAAACAGGGGAGGAATAGCATCATTCGATTCACAAAGATCCATTCTACGCACCCATTTCAGTTACGTTTAGTTTCCCTGAAATTCAACGATTCACTGAAATGTGTGAATTTTTGAACTTTTCAGAGTAGAAAATATCAGCCTTTAAACCATGTATGTAGGGGTCATATAAAATAGTTTTATGTTCATTCCAATTAACACCAAACTTGTGTAATATTAAAGGTTTTGTTAATATTTAGCTTAATATTATTACTCTCTCAGCTACCTAGACATCTTAGTGCTCTCATTCGCAGCATAACCCAAGATAATCGTCCACTTGAAACCTTATTTGGGTATTCACATTGAAATTTTTCATGACTTGGATATTCATGTGGTTTTTTTTAAGGGAGATAATGTTTAGACCTTGTTTTGTTTCAATCTCTCTCGGGGAGTTGGTTGTTGTTTAGCTAGAGTTGTGAACCGCGTCTCGACACTTTTAACTATTACAGTACTTGTCTGTTTGAGGTGTCTGGGTCCCTGCACCGTTCTTGTCTGTCTCTCCGTCTTAAGTAAGCAATGTTATGACCCCCCGCCAACCCCCCCTCTCGGCCCACTATCCTCCCCTCAGGTGCTTACGCAATAAATGAACGCCCCCTAATCACAGTACCAGGTTCTATTAACCTGACTTGCACTTGTAAAAATAATAATTGTGAACATAATCGTAGCCAAGTTTTATCTTTTGTTCAACATAACAACGACAAGGATGGATATTCAGAACGTAAACAAAGTCGGACTCCATTTTGCCGTAACAGTACTTATAACAGAATAGTTGATGATAGAAGAAGAGCTCACCTCCCAGTTCGGGGGACACCGACAGATGAAGCCGCTATATTTATCTTCGCAGGTCCCCCCGTTGAGGCACGGACTACTCCCACATTCGTTTCTGTTGAGTAAGTTTACAATCTGACGTACTTGACGTTCCAGGGTAGTGAGCTAAGGGTAGATTCACATAACAATTATTAGTATAAAAATCATGTCATTTTTTTAATAACATTTCAAAATATTATTTAATAATAATTCAACTATATATACTACTGTACGATATAATTGTCTTGGTGACTGTACATTATGACAACTAGCGAACACGTCAACAAACATAATTAGAGACCATAATTACTAATCGTTATTTGAGCACATCTATCTAGTGTTTACTTTTGAAGCAAAGCAGGTGGTCACATTGCGTGTGTGGTGTGCTAGTCAGATTCTGTTTTCACATCCCGTAATAGATCAACACTTCCCTGTTTTGTTTTTCTTAAACCTTAATCATAACGTAAAAAAAAAGTTGTTCTTACTTTAGAACAAAAACATGACATTTATTTATTTTTAATGAGAAAGGGTCATTGGTACGTCTTGGAAAATGCTTAATAAATCAAACCCGAGCTCAGTAAGTTTTGCATCTCCCTAGTGATTTGAAGGTCTTCGGTTCAAGTCATGGCAGGAGCCAAAAAATGTATGATGTGAAACTGAGTATGTCTTAGTGGCAAAATAATGGTCTGAGATCTGATTGTTGTGTTTGTGTTATAATCGACTTAAGCCGCACACAGACTGTATGATTATTAGATTAATAATATATGAATATTCTCTCAAAATATGTAAAGCCTATGTTTTATTTTTTGGGCCAATGTTTATAGTCAAAGTTATAATTTATTGCTATATATCAACTTACCCTTCTGTTCATCGTATTCACACGAGTGCGAAGACCTCGTAACTAAAACATAAAATAAAAGGATATTTAAAAAATAAATCAGTATTCTTGAATGGTAATGGTATTTATGGATGTGGAGAAGGCATATGATAGTGTGGATTGAAATAAAATCTGTAAAGCAATGGAGGAAGCTGGAGTGTAAAGAGGAGAGTTGTAATGAGAGTAAGGAGTAAGTATGAGGATAACATGAGTTGTGTTAAGACGGGGAAGGTGTGGACGTAGTAGTTCCAAATAAAAGATGAAATGAAGCAGGGAGGCTCTTTCGCCACTAGTATTTGTAATGGTAATGACCATGAATAAAGTGGCAAGGAAACTCTGGAAGGAGAAGTGGTTTGGGGGGGGGGGGGGGGGGGGG
>CABFOW010002973.1:33538-48246 GCA_902141385.1 Timema californicum
ATGAGGAATTGAAAGAGTGTGGAATGAAATTTAGCACGGCAAAGTGTGAAGTGATGGTGATGACAAGGAATAGGAGAAGGGCTAGTAAAGATTTAAAGTTGAATGGAGGAGAGCTGAGAAAGGTATAGAGTGTAAAATATCTAGGAAACGTGGTTGAGGCGAAAGGTAGAAGTTGAGAGGATCTAATGATAAGAGGACAGCAGGTAGAGTTGTCTATAGGTGCGTAAGAGACCTGCTATGGAGAAGAGAAGTGCCCTTGAAGTGTAAGGAAGTGTTGTACCGGGCGTACTTTATACCTACTCATTGTCACACTTGAAGCAGAAACATGAATATTGAATGTGAGAGAGACTAGGAAACAAGGAAAGTGGAGACAGTGGGAATGAAGTTTGTGAGGAGCATGTTAGCTGCCACCAGGAAAAACAAGATTAGGAATGAAGTTATCCTGGTAAGAGTGAGGTTATTGGGTGTATATGAGATAGTAGAGGAAGTAAGACTGAGATGTGTATCTTATTATTATCACCGCGTCTTACTACCCGTTCGGGTTGTATGCGCTTAAGCTAATATGTAATGGTAGAGTGATTGTGAGATGAAATGGAGGACCTACAGTTTAACGTGGGATCCGAACCACAGTGGAGGCCTGGCATTCCCCACATTCAAAATTTGTGATTAATACACGTCTTGTCAGAGGTGAAGGAAGGGTTTGGGCATTCAGATAAATTTGTGCCGGGACCAAGGATTGAACCTCGGACCCCCAGCACGGAAGTCCAACACCTTACCCCTAGACCGCAAGGTCACTCGAGTGATGTATATGTAATGAGGATGTTGGAGTACATGAGATAGTAGAGAAAGCAAGACTGAGATGGTATGGTCATGTAATGAGGATGTTGGAGTACATGAGATAGTAGAGGAAGCAAGACTGAGATGGTATGGTCATGTAATGAGGAAGAGAGGATTCCAAAGAAAAAATGGAAATAAAGTATGTAGGAAAAAGACAGCAAGGGAGGCCAAGCTAGTAGGAGCCTAGTAGGAGCAGATAAGAGAGTGTGCAAGTGAGAGGAGAAGAACGAAAGAAATTAAAGGAGGAAGAATGGTGCAAGCCTAGAGGAAGATAGAAGCATTTTACTAAACTGACCCAGCCACAAGCCGTAAACATTTGAGATGATGATGGTTCTTGAAATAAACCCTATTCCATTCACATGTCTGAGATTATCCCCTGACTTACCCCTGCCCCTCCCCCTCCTGCAGCAGGTGATCCACGCCCGGCCCCTATCGAGCCATTGTTAATGGACGCTTCGATGACAGCGACTCTTCTTGCGATACCTTGCCGTCCGTTCAGTGTGCTTCTCAGATCACTGAGGCTCTGTTGGAAAGTTACCAACACGTTCCTCCGTATTCTTTCCACCGTCTCGGAGGCATTTCTTGCCTGGAACAGCAGCACTAGAAGAGTTGATAAATAGTTTGATGAGAAATAACTACTGAGGACTAACATGGAGCACTACCATCATTTACATTTTACTACTACTACTAATAATAATAATAATATTTAGCACCGAGTCTTACTACCCGTTCGGGTTATACGCTTTAAGTACTAATTACGCTAATGGATTAGGAATTGGGAAGGTTGAATTAGAGGAAGTGAACCCGCATTTGCGTGGAGTTAGAGTGGAAAACCATTTAGGAAAAACCACCCCCAGTTCACCCGACCGAGATTTGAACCTCGATCTCCCCGTCCTCAGCAGTCGAGCTTCAACACGACAAGCGCGTCAGCCAACTACGCCACCGAGGCGGGTTACATTTTACTAATTAATGTAATATAAAGTTGGGTAGAATAAACAATTTTACAAATCTGAATCTCCACTTTATCTTCGTATCCCGGATTTAGAAATTAAATCCAAAGCTTGGAAAAAAAGTGATGAACATTAGAGAAAATAGAAATGGTAACATACTTTCTTAGAATTCATTCGTTATAACATTCATACATTCGATACAGCGTTAAATTACTGCTCTGGGACCTGGTTGTTAAGTTCATCCTGTAATTATAATTGGTTCTGAGCCACCAATAATCAGTTATAGAGATATAAAACAAATTTATATTAAGAAATTGAAACAAAAAAAAATTATTGAGTAGTCTTGAATCTGATATTTTCTCATATTCTTTAATCTCGAAAATATCATTAAGGATTCGAGCGACCTCATTCCTAAATTTGTATTGTAAAACAAACTATCAAAATTTAAGTAGGCCTATAAATAATATTAAAAGGATATTCAAAGTAGGATAAAAACAGGATTCTAACAGCCATGAATAAATTATTTTTTTAGCTGTCAGAAACTTTATATTAATTTTCACTTACATTTTGTTATTAAAAAAACGCTCTTTATGTTCACTTTATTAAATTACAATAAACTCTAACTATGATTGATGAATTGACAAACTTTAAAACTTTGTAGGCCTATATTTGAATATTTTCTTTAAAAAAAAAACCCACACGGTTGTATTTCTTTCAACCTATATAGGGTTTATCAAACCCCTTATATCTTTTATGGATACCAAACAATTTGACCTTACTTTAGGGTAGTTTATCTGACAGTAAACTGTTTATTTACCATCGAAGAAAGCTGTACAAGATTCTCATCATTTAGATTGACGTATCCACGACCGGAAGTACGAAGCGTGATATTGCGATTCTCACCACTGATCAAATAAAGATGGCCATGTTCTGTCACTATCCTGGGCCTGAAAAAAATAATAACAATTTTTTTATATATATATATATATATATTCTAAATTTATCACAGGGAGTCTTTACTACTGTTTGAACTATACACAAGGATTAATTACGCTAATGGAGTAGAGATGAGGAAGGTAGAATATTAGAATAAATGCACCTGTATTTAGGTGGAGGTAAGAGTGAGAAACCAAGTATGGAAAAAAAAAGGACTCAAAGGATTCAAACCCTGATTTTACGATCACTGACAATACAGTGTTAACACAAGAGTGACGTGTAAAGGCCTGCCTGCACAACTTTTAAAGTGAAACCGGGTCAAACTGCTCCGAGGGAAACAGGTGTAGTGTGCATGGGTAGACACCACGTAACGTACAACTAACTTTCTGAACTGACGACTTATAAACTAACTTAATCATAGAACAGACACAGCATCCAGCCCCCTTGTCATTAATTCATCACTGTGAAAGCGGAAATCCACATTTCAACAGCGACGAATTTTTCGGCCAAACCAGGGATCTAATCCGGGACCCTTGGCTCAGTATACAGCTAAAGTGTTGGACGACTAATATTATCTCTCGTTCTGGAGTCTTTAATCTCACTGGCCATTTATTCTGACTTATCACTTTTGTGAGTTCTACATGACCACGAATTATTCTGTTTTGCTGTCCTCTTAACAACTATAAAAATTACTAAATATATTTTCACATATTCATACATCAAGTCATCTTATCTGCTGTTGTCCCTTTTGATACACATTATCAATACCTATAAAATAATATTAATAATATTGTAAATGTTATCAATATAGACTGCCAAAAAATTTGTTTCTATTTTCTAATGACCCTTTCCTATGAAAATTGGACTGTGATGAATACTCACTGATTTTCATAGATTTCTGCTTGTCCACACTGCAAATGGAAAAAGGCAATGGCTGCTATGATGTAGAACTGTAGATACATCAACGTCATTGTGCCGATGTTTATTTAACTTGCCTCAATGGTGTCGATAACGCATGATTTAATTCTGAATATTAAAATAATGCATACAATTAATAATTGCCCGATGGCTTAGAAATATTATCCATGAGTGATTAGATTGGAACAAAGGGAAATATTTCTCAAAAGCAGACAAAAATTAAGTTTGGAGCGTAAAGGACTTGTGAAAAGCTAAGTTGTTTTGCAGTTTTTTTATAGCAAAACTTTTTATTTTTTGACCAAAATAAATCAGATATCGTTCCAGTAAAATATAAGAGTATAATTTTCTTCTCACGGTGATATCAACAGTTGTTGAATACCTCTCATGAGCATAGCGACATTAGATGAGACAATTTTTTTTGAATTAAGAGAAAAAGTTGTCATTAAGTTCTATGACACTCTTGATAGATATCAAGAACTGTTGATATCCCCACGGGAACAAAATTAAACTCTTATGTTTTTACTGAATCAATATTTGATTTATTTTTGGCAGAAAAAAATGTTTTGCTATAAAAGCAGCGAAAACACTTCCCATCTCTCCTGTCACTTATACTCCCACCTTAACTCTAAATAGAATAATTTTACCAGTTCTAAATATTGTTAGGATTTGAAAATTCACGAGTTAAAATTTTAACACAATTGCTGGGAGTGTAGCTGGAGCAGTTTTAGGCCAACCCGCACAAAATTACAAAGACACAAAAACACAACATTTATCTTCAAATTTGACCAAAATATATGATAAGGTACCATACATAAAATGAACAAATCTTCAATTTTTTTTTACATGTACTATAAATAAACTAACATTGTATAGAGGAATATTTAATTAATTAGTTATTAATGATTAATATTTAAGACTAATAGCACAATTTTAAAATGTCAGACTAGTTTAATCAATGTGTTAATAGAACCAGTAAATCAAAATTGAGAAACAATCAACTAAATTATAATTTGTCAGTTGACTAATTTCAATTTCAAACGAATATGTCCAATTTTTTTAGTATTAAACTTTAAAATGTTTGATGTATAATGTTATATATTTCACTTTATTCCAAAGAAAGAAAGAGGTGCACTTACGACAGACATCATAAGTGAACCAATACAAACCGAATATAAATACACCAAACACTGGTGTGCCCTAGCCGAACACAGATATACCCCGTATTTCCCCCCTGACCTTTCCTGGTGGGAGGATCTGCGCTACAACTGGACTGTGTTGGACATTGAGCAAACCACCTCCATCTGGAGATAATGCTCTTTTAACTAGAAAGTTGACAAGTAATTGTAGATATTTTCTGATCCATTTCTAGGCCCTTATTTTAGATAAAACCATCAAACAAACCCCTGCAAAAAAATAAATATATATATAACATATAATTTATTGATTTAATTAATTTTTTCTTTGTTATCAAAAGTGATTAAAGACTATACAATATTTTTTAGTCGAAACAGCCTTAATTTAAAGTGATAGTAGAGTAACATAATCCAGACATCCTCAAACCTAAACTTTTATCTCTTATCAGCCACACCCCCTTGGTGATGTTACCGGTATACACCACTGGTCTGGTAGAGTTACTGTGGCCTCCCACTGGGAAACTGAGTCTTTCAAAGGGATATCATGAGTTTGACTCCTTTCATCGCAACTTACACTCTAGTGTAGGAATAGCACAAATAAAGATATGCAACTTTCACCATTTTTTATCACATGCATTTTAAATTAAGCCGATCCTCAGATTGATATTTTTACATTGATTCATCAAAATATAATTTATCTCGGTAAAGTTGGTGAAATCTTAGATCACTCATCTGCTCAGTTTGGCGTTGTTGCAAGGGGTATGCAACGCTTCTTAAAACTGTAGGCCTACATGTGACTTTTTTTCTTATCTTTCCCCCAACTCCCTATTGAATAATATCAACATCAGTGGTCACAAGGTCTAGGGTGTCAAGTTCACTACATACTGGACTCCCGGTAACGGAGAGGTTGAGGTTTTATTATCATCCGGGGTGTGTGGGGCCAATTTTCCAGATGTGATTCGTTTGATTTTCCCCATTCTTTCTCTACGCTAATGCAGGTGCACTTTTACTAGAACAATTCTTCTCATCCTTACCTCTTAGAATGAACTTTTATTAACCATGGTGTTATAATAATATCGCGCCTCTGGGCATCATTCGTAGACCAATAATGGAAAGTTTATCCAGTACTAATGTACCGTTGTCTGGGGGATGCCCAAATGTACTAATCTTACTTCCTTTCCATGTCCCGATGAGATGAGAGGACGGTGATAGTGAGTATGAGGGTGATAGCGAGTATGATGGTGATAGTGAGTATGAGGGTGATAATATGAGGTTGTGGAACCACTTGAACCTAACTCAAGCCTAATTAATGATGGTTGGGGTAGTTCCTCTTTAGAGAAAAATATCCAAGATACCAGCCGGAAATCGAACCAATGACCACTATACCAGGCGGCCGGTTACCACAGTGTTAAATATGAGGTACGGTAAACTAAAGCACTTTCTTAACCAAACGATGGCTAGACCTCGACATTTTCCCTGCCGTTTGTTTGTTCAAACAGTTGTGTACACATTTTTCAGATAAGGTGTAACCAAATTACTTTCACGCCAGTATTAATTTATTTCAGATATTTAATGTTACCATTCTGAGCCGAATGATTGTATGAGCACATGAGAATTTCTATGAGCAAGCGCGAAAGGGCCTACTAATTTTGCCGGGAAAGGTATGTTCACATACCATCCAGGGTTCTTTTACGTGCCACAATCGACATGGGACCGACGGATTTACCTCTCCTTCGAAGGAAGTTGCGCTACGTATTTTTATCGCTCAAGAGAAATCCGTCAACCCCGGCTGGGTTTGAACCCACAAACATTGGGTCCTGAGGCGAGCACTTTATTCCAAAACCACTGAGGTCGACCAAACCAGTATTTCAAGTGTTGGTTTGTTCCAGCTGAATTCCCCGTGCGCAGTTGTGATACTACAAATGTGAGAATATATTTTTACATCTACAAGCCAGCATTTGAAATATGATAATCATGTACACCATGATAATCTTTTGATGTCAAAAAAATAATTTTCTCCCTCATTTTTAACCCCAAACTGGACATTAGTTCAATAATTTAACCAAACAACATTAAGACAAAAACTTTATTTTATTCTATAGTAACAAACACTAACATTATTATTTTTTTGGACGGATTATATTTTGCATAAATTAACTTATTGGTTAAAATCATATCACTGGTATCATAGTCATTATTATAGTAAAACAACATGGAAATAAATGGTGATGATGATAATAATTACTGCAGGTATGTCAACAAAGGACTATTATATTAAATTATACCTGGAAAAGAGGATAGGAGGTCTATACACTCACCAGAATAATGTAGTCCTCAAAGTTCACTATTGAAATACAACAAAACACATAATTTTTAAAAAGCTTTGAAAATTTAGGTGGCATTATTGAATAAAATGGTTTCTCTCTCTTCTGCTGATGAGGGGGGCATGATTTACCCTGAAAAGTACACAACTTAAGTGTTTTGTTGTGTTTTAATTGTGAACTTTGAGACCGTGCCCTTTTATCCTCTTTTCGATGTCTAATTTAAAATTGTCTTATTCATAAAAAATAATATCCATTCCGATCATCATGATTATAATCTACAAACACATCTGTTAATAAAGAAACTTTACACATGGAATAATTAAGATATAATGTCTATTATATTACATTTTAACTTGAATATTTTTACAAACAGTTTGTAAATAATACTCGCTACATATCACATATCGAGTGGCTAACTGTCCAACTCTACAAATCATTGCTCCAGTACAAGATTGCCAAAACTCTAAAATCAAGAATTTTAAGTTAGTGATGGGTACATAAAAATGTCACAAATGTTACGCTTTTCAATTATGTACCGCACTGTTTTGTATGTACAAAGTGCCCAACTTATAGCATTTGGCTTAATCTGGAATTTTTTAGATAATTTGTGACACACTTATAAAAAATACATAATTAGAAACTACTAACTAGAAACTAAACTAATTCAAATTTCTTCTTCTTAAATCAACAATCAGAAGGTTGGTTTGATGTGATTTCTATCCATCCACTGCTGGTTAGTGCGAGAGTAGTTTAGAAAGTGTGGTGGTTCCTTGTTGCCTTTCACACTGAATTTCTATGAGCGAGCGCGAAAGGGCTTACCAATTTTGCCGGTAAAGGTATTCTCACATACCTTCCAGGGTTCTGTTACACGCCACAGTCGACATGGGACCAATGGATCTACTTCCACCTCCGAAGAAAGTTTTGCTATGTTTTTTAATCGCTCAAGAAAAATCAGTCAACCTGGGTTGGGTTTGAACCCATGGATATTGGGACCTGAGGTCAGCACTTTACCTCAAGACAACTGAAGTCAGTATTTTTTATATTTATATATATGGCTTATGTTCACTAGTCTCCTATTTATAATTATTATTTTAAAGCTGGTTTTTAATTTATCTCAAATCCATCGTCACAATTATAATCTTGTACTGGAACAATCACATGTTACTCTTAATAACACACATATAGTTTATCTCATCTGTAAGCTCATGTCTTGATCAGTTAACACTTATAGTGAGCGCACTACAAATCACATGCACGCACGAGGTCTAAAATTTGTCCCACCCAAGATTCAAATCAGAGTCTCTCAGAGAGAAGTCTGAAGTTCAACCATCTTGTATCACATTTCTAGTGGGTGTAAAACCATATAATATGTTTCTTACAATATTTTGTGCATTGAACATTTATCTTTGAGTGTTTGGATATTATATGGAGGGGATGAATGATATGTTCGATCAAATCAGATCAAACAGCACTCAGTCTCTTACACAATAATGACACATCGTCGTGTGTGATAACAATAAGCAGAGCCAGGATTGTGATCACCTAAATATAATCATAAAACAAAATGAATGAAGAATTTTTTTAAATTACTTATCTTAATAAATGCACACAAATATATCAAATACGCACTTTACAAAATTGTAAACTAAAAAAATACAATATAATGAAAAGCCTTTAACAAATAACTATCACATTCTGATATATAATTATAACATAGATTTACAATTATCTTTTTCATTAATAATAATTACCCCCTCCTAACGCAACCTTCTCCAGCATAGTTGTGGTCAATGTGTATTTTACAACCACGCAAGCAAAGCGAATTAAAAATTAAAATGACTATATTGTCTTCTTTTTCTGACAACTGCATGCTAAAAAAAATAAGACCAAGTATTTAAAGCCTTTTAAGCCTTAAAATTACTCAAAAAACTTTCCATAAATGCCTACACATGACTAAACAAAGGAAAAATGGCACCAAAAGTCAGTATTAAATCAAACATTGAAAAGAAGATAAAAGGGCAAGGCCTACCTACACATTTACTAGAAAATTTTTCGCCTCAAGGTTCACAATTAAAAACAAAACACATAAATATGAAATTTTTGGCGTATATCAGTCCCCTTCTTGAGGAGAATATTGTAAAACACAGACTGGATGAAGACTAATAAAATGATGCAAACTAAGAGATCCCAAAATGACCAAAAAAAAATCTATAAAATATACATATCTGTAAGCAAAGGACCATGATTAGCGTTTATGTATGGTTCACTTACGAGCGTGTCTGTGATGAACAAAAAAAGATGTCATGTCATAAAAATCTGGGCCCTGCTAATACGTATGAAATTACTCAAACCAGTGCACACACACACACACATATACATATGGCAAACGTTTGAATAACTATCACAAAGTGTATAGTGCTTGATTGAATTAAAATAATTTATGGTATTTAAGAATTGTATAATAATACAGTGTAGAAACACTGCACAATAATATAAAGTTATTGATAGTGAAGGAAGCCAAGCTGAAAGTAAGTTAAGGTTAGGGCTAGATAGAAAAACACACATTTTTCTCTTAATTTCTTAAACTATTTCACTAAGTTACACAATCACACATAGTTTGAATTTTCGGAGATGTTCCTTTATCAATAGAAGATACACATTGAAAAAACACAAAGAAAGCCAGGCTATAGAACTACACCTATTGATAAAGGAACATCTTCAAAAATTCAAACTATGTGTGATGTGTAACTTAGTGAAATAGTTTAAGAAATTAAGAGAAAAATGTGTGTTTTTCTATCTAGCCACTAACCTTAACTTACTTTCAGGTTGGCTTCCTTCCCTATCAATTACTTTACATTATTGTACAGTGTTTCTACACTGTCTTATTATTACAATTCCAAGCCATTGGGCATTTATTTATTTTATTGGTATTTAAGAAAAATATGTGAACAATGATTTATATAATTATGTATTACATTAATACAAAAATAAAAACATGGAAAACATAGCCATAATAGTTATATAATATTACTATTACAAAGTTTTTTAATAAATATAGTTTGATTCATAAAGCACACAATTCGATGTTAAATACTGAGACTTTAATATATTCCCTCTGGCTTACCGAATATTATCAGAGCAAAAGTCAGTAAGGTATGAACATTGTTGTAGTTGTTACATATAAATAAGAGTTAGTGTCAAAGTGCGAAACAATCAGATAAAAAGTCAGTCAACAACTTAATTTTTTCTTCCTTGACCACAATTTATTTTTCTGTTGCATCTCAAAAAACTGTAATAATTCATCTAATACAAGATTTCTGAAATTACAGTACTTAAAAAACAAATATCCTTTTTTTTATCAATTCAGTATTCATCATTTTCTTCATCTGATACAACATCTTCCTGGACTTCTTTGTAGTCTAATTCTAAGGCCGCTAAATCTTCTCGAGCCTCGGAAAACTCACCTTAAAAAAAAGTAAAAACTAAATAAACACTTGCAAACAAATATCTGAGTGGTAAGGGGAGCTAATATAATAATAATAATAATAATAATAATAATAATAATAATAATAATAATAATAATAATAATAATAATAATAATAGCACTGCGTCTTACTACCCGTTCAGGCTATACGCTTTAAGTACTAATTACGCTAATGGATTAGGAAATGGGAAGGTTGAATTAGAGGAAGTGAACCCGCATTTGCGTGGAGGGAGAGTGGAAAACCATTTAAGAAAAACCACCCTCAGTTCACCCGACCGAGATTCGAACCTCGATCTCCCCGTCCTCAGCAGTCGAGCTCAACACGACTAGCGCGTTAGCCAAATATGCCACCGAGGCGGGTGGGAGCCAATATAGGCCCAAAGAACTAGTAGAGGAGGGATGGTTCTTAGGTACTAAATTATGTTGAGTCTTAACTTTCCCAGGTGCACGTATAGCAGAGCTTTCTGCGTAAAACCAGCTGCCATTTTTTACTTGTATATTCGTATATGATAAATATTTTCACTACTCATTTATTAACTTATTAATGGTCATGGTATTGGAGGGAATTGGTATCTTCATCTATCAGCTTCAATATTAAGTATTCATACTGGCTAAAAGTACAGTGGTTCATTGATAGATGGCATTACAGTAACTTATTGCGATGAAATGTTGATTCAGACCTGCGCCAAGGAATGGGTTAGAAACCTTTAATATAAAACGTATTAAATAAAAGTTCATTAGGTGACATTCTTGTCACCTCTTATGTCTGCTGGCCTGCCGGATGACAACTTTTGTAACTCCCCATCTTACACAGAGGCAGAAACAACGGGGTCAAAATGGCTATAGTTCAGTTTGTGGAATCAAATGAAATTTGGATGTAGGAATCAAGAACAGAAAAATTAGGTGAATCCTAAAACGATAAGCATTTTAAAATAAATCCATAGCTATTTAAGTATTTGGAGTTAATTTCTTGCTTAAGAGCCCATCCCAACTGACGGATAGCACATAACTTAGGTAAGTAGTATAGCTCAAACCAGATGTTGCATTATGCTGCGATGTTCTGTAGACTACTTTATAAAACAGTTGAGTCAAGACCAGTGAAACCTTTTTACCATATTTTGATGAACACAATAAAATTTAAAAATAGTTATTTTAAAATAAGGGGAAAAAACCCAATTATTAAACGGTTCCCAATTTCAATGTTGTAAAATGAATTCTGCAGAAAACCATATTTCTATAAATTGTCTGGTTTGAGTGTATTGTTATATCTAATTTCCCTATTAATCGTCTGCAAGATGAGCTCTTAAGTTGTTTACAAGTCATCCGCTAAGCTTGTACCCAGCGATCAATGTTTGTGTGTGATGGTCCCCGGCGGGGTTCACTCACCTTCCTCCATCCCCTCGCCGACGTACCAGTGAACAAACGCTCTCTTGGCAAACATGAGGTCAAACTTGTGATCCAGCCTCATCCAGGCCTCCATGATAGCCGTCGTGTTGCACAGGCAGCACACTGCCCTCTTGACTTTAGCCAGGTCCCCTCCTGGGACTACCGTTGGGGGTTGGTAGTTGATACCAACCTTTCGACAGTACAAGTTTCACTTTATTATTTTTAGCGATCTGTTACATTGTAAGGATAATGGCGAATTAAGTTAAGGGAGGAGGAAAAAAGGAGAATAGGTAAAAGGGAGTGCACTAGCCCTTCAGGATTTAACCTTGAGTGTCCTGGGTCACATACCGACACGATAACCATGCAATCCAATTCGATGGTCTAATGCGTCACTCTCAAAATAGACTGATCCTCCTATGAAAGGTTTGAATTCTGGGCGGGTGTTAACGAATGACAACAGATGACAATAGATAGCGTCCTAGAGCACCAAAAGGTGATGTCTGCAGACACCAATTCACTTATGAAAAATGTTTGTTTTAACTAAAGTTGGGTTGAATACACTATTTTGAAAATCCAACTCGAATCCAAATCTGAATCTTGGAAAAAAGTGATAAAAAAAGAGGGTGTGTGTATATATTTATAATAATGGAAAATACAAAATATAATTAAATGTTAACATTATTCCTTATAATCCATTCATTATAACATTCATACATTCAGAGAAGTGTTAAATTACTGGTTAAGGACCGGCTTATGAAGTTTATCCTATGGTATTAGAGCTATAAAATAAATTTTATTACATAGATTGACTTTTTTTTTTTATAATTTGAGTCTTGAATCTGAATTTTCTCGAATCTCCTTAAGGATTCAAGGGATTCAAAGTCCCATCCCTAGTTTCAATGTTCTTTATCTCCCAATTTAAGTTTGTACAGAAAGTTACGAATCACCCTAAATAATAGGCTGTACTTTTCAACGGGTAAGGGGTAGACAAGTTAGGATTTTGTAATTCTCTATTTGATAGCAAAGTTTTAAAAAGTGGTCCTCCTTATAGTTATAACATTCCATGTAAATGTTTACCTTGAACCCTGTTGGACACCATTCAACAAACTGAATGCTTTTCTCATTCTTGATCATTGTTATGGCAGAGTTAACATCTTTAGGCACGACATCGCCGCGGTACAACATGCACACGGCCATGTACTTCCCTTTCCGGGGATCACAATTCACCTGGAAACACATCAACGACTAACATAGTTCATAAAGATACGGGTGTAGAGGACGCAAGAAAAAAATCAGGGTTTTTTGCAGGTTTTATATCAAAACGTATTTTTAGTCAAAATAAATCAAATATTGCTACGGTTCTTGAATATCTGTCAAGAGTGTCCTGGAATTTAATGACACCTTTTTCTCTTTATTGAAAAAGTTTGTTAGAAAACGCCACCATGCTTTTTACAGGTATTCAAAAACTGTTGAAGAAAATTAAACTCAATGTTTCTATTGGAGAAATCTTTTATTTATTTTGGCTAAAAAAGTTTTGCTATATAAACTGTAAAAAAAACCTATCTTTAGTTCAAGGTTAGGGTAAGTCTGGAGTATGTACTTTAATATAGGATGAATGATGCTTCGCTATGCGGAATAGCAACGATTATAAAAAAAAATCTGAAAACAATTGCCAGTTTGTTTTAAAGTTTGATAATAGATAGCCTATATATTATGTTTATATTTGTGAAATGATTTTGGATTCAAAAAATGTGTATTGATCACTTTTACTCTTAGAAACATATAGGTTTTCTAATTTTTCCAGGCTACCCAATCTAACTTGAGTTTTCATTAGCTTGACTCATACTATTGAGACTTTTTAATGTAACTTATTTCACTAATTATCTTGAAGCATAGTTTTAAAGTTATTAACTGTTTTCTAGAGAGAAAACTGAAGAAATCATTGACAGTTACTAATTTATATTGCATTGCTGGGAGGTTGATATATATTTTAGCTAAATATAAATTATTTTTTATCTATTTTGTAGAAATGTTTCCACTAATAAATTCAATATGTATGAGATGATAGTCGACTTAACATATTCTTCAGCTATAGCTTTACCATCTGATGGTGAGGCTCGAAGCATGATTTGGTTATTTCGGCGACTGTCATGTTTTCGTGTCCAGCCCTCTCTGCCGATATCACCGGTGCGTAGGTCGCCTTAAAACAAATGATTAATTTACATTTCTTACCTCAGTGACACAATTTATATGAGTGAAAACAATCTGGACTTTATACCCAAGTGGCCAGAATTTAGTCCCCAGCTATGCGCATAGCACGTGTGTTTGTTCCACAATGTGATTCCACGTACTCTCTCCATGCAGATGCTGGTGTATTTCTGTCGACATTCACTCCCTGTATTCTGTTTCACACACACTGGAATTAAATGAACTAACAAAACATCGTTGATAATGTTTTAATTACCATGATTTGTTTTTGCTTTTGTAATCAATAATTTTGAGTAAGGGTGTGTACAGCTTCCAAATTTCAATTTGTCTTCGAAACAGATATCATCTTTGACTGGGATTAAAAAGGGATGAGGAAGGTAGAATTTAGAATAAATGTTAAGTATTTGTGTGGAGGGATAGTGGGAAACTATTTAAGGGGGAAAAAAACAGCCTCAGTATACCAGACCAGTATTCGAATCCTAATATCATCACTGGCAGTCTAGTCCAGAGGTATTCGGGGGCGGGGGGGGGG
>CABFOW010002973.1:48276-70995 GCA_902141385.1 Timema californicum
GCACATACCCCCGAGGTTATGTAAAGGCATTTCAGGGGGCACATACAAATTGAAATTTTATACATGCACACTTTTCATTTACATCTTTTTTATCTATTTAATATATTATTTTAGATAAAATTTACTATATTAATTTATTTTAGATGTAGATAATGAAATATGTAATTTGCAATGAGCACCAAAAAACTGTGAGGGTATGTGAACAAAAATAAGTTTAATAAAACTACAATCTATTGCAAAAGCTAACGCTTTTGACCATTTGACCAATGATGCAGTTTTTTTTTATAATACATTTCAAAATAAAACCATGTCAATAATCTCGGCGGTGCGTGATAAAAACATTCGTACCAGAGGGAAGTGTATCCGGGGATACGGGACTAGGTTAGTCTGAAACTCAGTGAGGTCCACGTTCAGAGCTCCGTCAAACCTCAGAGAGGCGGTGATGCTGTAAACAAATGAAATATATATGAGACATTTGATCGTAATCCCCTTCAACGACAAATAAGTAGCAAATAACTCTGTTGTGCGCCACATGACATTTTGAAATGTATCTTTAACGTGTCAAAGTAAGTTTGAAACAATCTATTGTTTCCATTGGGTAGTTATTTGTGTGGACCAAACAAATATAATAATTCACAATTTATTGGCAAAATTGTTAAACGTAAATTAATTTTTCAAATCAAACTTTCTCACTCACTCTCTCTCTCTCTCTCTCTCTCTAATATATATATAAAATATTGGTGCTGAAATATTTTTTTTGAGTGTCTTACTACCTGTTCGGATTATACACTTATGTAATAATTATGCTAACGAGTTAGGGATGAGGACAGTTTAATTTTGAGTAAGTGTACTCTCATTTTCATGGAGTTAGGGAAATCATTTTGAAAAAAAACCATCCTCACTACACCTGACTATAGTTTGAGCCTCGATCTTCCCGTCATCAGCACTCTAGTCTACTCGGAGAGTAGCGCGTTACACCATGCGGCCACCGAAGTAGGTGCCAATAATTCACTATCAATATTTTAACTGTATTTATAATCCATAACAGTGTTCCAAAACTATAGCACGTCTACCCCCGGAGGTACGAGAAGGATTTCAGAGGGTACTCAACACACTCGTCAGTTTTATTAATCAATAGCTATTTTATATAGTAGTAAAACTGATAAACAAATTAGCGCAGTATTTGATATGATCCTATAAATTTTTATAAGCTTTTCTAACCCTCCATCATAACTTTATTTAACTTTCCCCTAAAGAGTTATTAAAATTTAGAGCGGCCAGATGTTTATTCATATGATAAAGAAAGTGAGATTTGACCAAGAAAAGTCGGCTCTTTAGTCAGTTGCCTTCCGTTTTAGTCCTATACCTGTCTTTGTTCAGGAGGTAGGCCGAAACAGATGAAGTCACGCGGGCCACATAAGGTGGAAGTAACCCATCACAATAAGACCTTAGCATCATCATCATCATCAAATGTTTCCAGCCTATGGCTCGATCAGTTTGGTAAAATGCCTCCATCTTCATCTAACCTCCCACCATTCTTCTTCTCCCCCTCTCGGTCGCACCCTTGCTGTTACCTGCTCCTCCCGTCTCTTTCTTGGTCTCTCTTGAGGTCTTTTTCCTACATACTTCATCTCTATTATTCTCTTTGGTATTCTCTCCTTTCCTATTCTCATTATATACCATCTCAGCCCCCTAACATGTTACAATACTTTACAACATAACACGTGTTTTTATTAATGAAGAGCAGGCTGGACAGATTATGTTGGTGAGGCCATGGCCCCGAAAGGGGTCTGGGACAGGAGAATGCTTAGGAAACACTGACATAGAATATTTACAGCCACAATGGTTGTATAGAGGGGAAAAAATCCTACAAAATTAACTACAATTATGCACACATTAAAAGGTTTACTTTGTTCACCATGAAAGGTATCAATGGTGTGATTTATAAGACGAGGCCACGGTGTAGTGACGGACTACATAATGGCCCTATCTTATAAGCCGCGCCATAGTGGGACCATCCAAGGTAAGTTTGCTACCTTTCAGGGTAAATGAAGGCTACTTACCTGGATACGATCTGTCCTATGAGCCTGTTAAGATTAGTGTGCTACCTTTCAGGGTAAATGAAGGCTACTTACCTGGATACGATCTGTCCTATGAGCTGGTTAAGATTAGTGTGCTACCTTTCAGGGTAAATGAAGGCTACTTACCTGGATACGATCTGTCTTATGAGCTGGTTAAGATTAGTGTGCTACCTTTCAGGACAAATTAAGGCTACTTACCTGGATACGATCTGTCCTATGAGCCTGTTAAGATTAGTGTGCTACCTTTCAGGACAAATTAAGGCTACTTACCTGGATACGATCTGTCCTATGAGCCTGTTAAGATTAGTGTGCTACCTTTCAGGACAAATTAAGGCTACTTACCTGGATACGATCTGTCCTATGAGCCTGTTAAGATTAGTGTACGTGGGTCGATCAATGTTGAGGTTCTTCCGGCAGATCTCGTAAATGGCCTGGTTATCGACGATGAAGGCGACCTCACAATGCTCCAGAGTTGGATGTGTATACAATATGGCGTTATATGGTTCGACAACTGCTGTGGACACCTACAGCAGGTATATATGAGATTCGAGTCTTTGTCGGCTTTATTCAGTTGTGTGAAGAAAGCTCTGTTAATTTTTTTTTAACGGATGGATATTATAATTGTATTGGAAAGATAAATTTCATATTTAGGTTCTATATTTATATTATAGAAATAATTTTTTATCTAGCAAAAATTATAAATTAAAGTGCTCAGCTTTGAAATACTATGAATACATTTTCAAATGTCATTACCTAACACACAAAAATAAATAGTAATAAAGTGATATTATTACACTCAATCCAACATGCAATGAAATTGTAACATTTTGTCTAAACAATGAAAAATTAGCTATAACTTTGGATGGATGGAACAAACTGAATTTATTCATGCATAGTTAATTTATATGCATTATTTTCTTTTATTTAACTGGCATGCCATGTTAAGTATATACATTAAAATAAGCCGCAAAGTAGGTTTTATTTAACAAGACACATTAACTAAAGCTAACAACGATAATTGGGCAACAAACTGACATTACAACATGTCGATAAATTATGACGCTTTTAATGTAAGAAATATTATAAATATTTTTTATTTTTATCCTACTATTTTCTTAATTTTATTATTTACATATTTATAATTTGTATTTTTTTAAAAATATATTTCAAATAATAAAACAAAATTATATTTTTAGTTATTTACGGCAAAAGGCTATTTTTGATTTGGCTCTCATTGTATTTAATTTATTTATTTATTTGAAATATTTAACGTCCACTTTCTGTTCGGACTGATTACATCAGCACACAACTTATAAACCTACTTAAATCTAGAACAGATAGCCACCCAGCCCTACCAACCATTAATTCATCACTGTGAAAAGGGGAAAACCCACATTACACCAATGATAAATGTTTTGGTCGTGCCAGGAATCGAACCCGTGACCCTCAATTCTGTGGGCAGACATGCTACCGACTGAGCTTAAGTGTTTGATAACATTTTACCAAATTATTAATATTATTTCATGGGTATTAATAATATCTATCAAAATTTACAAGTGTATATCACAATACTTGATCTATGAATAAGCAAAAGTTGATTTAGTAGCTTTTTTTTAGCTGTAAGATAAAGCTCTTTTTATGAAAATTGAACTTTTAATACACCTACACATATATTCACACTTATCTTGTATCCTTAAAAAGGGTGATATTTAAAAAAAAACATGATTGGTGAAAGGAATTCCAGCTTGTATTGTTCCCATCGTTATAATCAATATTCTCCGCAAGGCACGGCCTTGGTACTGGGGGATTCATTATTCATGCTGTGGCATTGCTCCCATCGAGTCTAGAATCACTCCTTTGATAAGTCTCTCCAAGAAACTTCACGACCGACACTCACCCGACACTCACCCGTCGACTCCCCTTCACCGGTAAAAACATATTAAGGGGCTCTGTTACGCAAACATATCATCAATAAGCGTTGACACACTTGGAATAGTGTCATGTGTGCACACACACACAGACACAACAGATACTTTAAAATGACGATGAAAAAACTAATAATCTAAGAGAAAAAAAACTGTCAACTATTTAACAACTTATCTGTTGATATCTAGTAGTATTTTGGTAGAAAGAAACTTCTATAAGAAACATGTGACAATGGAGATGAAATGTGTAGAAAAAAAGACCACAAAGGATACCAAGAAAGAGATGGAAGGAGCAGATAGCAGAAAGTGTGCAAGTTAGAGGAGAAGAATGAAACAAGTAAATACCGAAGAATGGTTGAAGGAAAGAGGAAGATGAAGGCATTTAACTAAACTGACCCAGCCACAAGCTGGAAACAGTTGATGATGATGATAATAATAATATTTAGCACCGCGTCTTACTACCCATTCGGGCTATACGCTTTAAGTACTAATTACGCTAATGGATTATGAATTGGGAAGGTTGAATTAGAGGAAGTAAACCCGCATTTGCGTGGAGGGAGAATGGAAAACCATTTAGGAAAACCCCCTCGCCCAGTTCACCCGACCGAGATTCGAACCTCGATCTCCCTGTCCTCAGCAGTCGAGCTCAACACGACAAGCGTGTTAGCCAACATACGCCACCGAGGCGGGTTGATGATTATAAATAATAACATTTTACTATAATATTAATATTATTTTATAGATATTGATTATATATCAAAAGTGACAGATGCTGATCATATGACTTGATGTATGAATACGTGAAAGTAGATCTAGTAGCTTTTCCAGGTGTGTGATAAATTTCTTGCTATGAAAATTGGACTGTAAGAGTTTTCATTATTAACTAGAATTTACTAAAATGGTGTCTCAGGAATAAAAAAAAGGAATCACACAATGAATGTCCTGAAAGATTTCACTAAAGAAAAATCTGTCGACGACACCAGCTGGGTTTGAACTCACAAACATCCGGTTCTGAGGTGAGCACTCTACCCCAAGACCACTGAGGGAGAGCCAGTGCCAAGTGTTTTGTACTAATAATAATAATAATGTTCTTATCTGAGCAAAGCCAAAACCGGCACCTTTTCAACTCCTTAGTTGTTCTGGCCATTACATATGTATGAATGAATAATTAGTTGCTGTAAAAAATAAATTTAATTTTCTAAAAAAAGAAATTCAATGTCTCTATATCTGTCCAAAGAACGTATATTACTCTTACAAACATAAATCAATGTTCAAAAAAATGATATTTTTTCTTTTGGCTCATCTAAAAAATGATTATAATGATGTTATTTGTTGGGAATCAACACTGTAATACTTTTATGGTATTTTTTAATCTCCATACAAACATGCATATCATTAGGGTTAATGAATAATTCTTGAAATATTTATGATTAAAATTAAATAGGAAAAATTATTAAACTTACCTGTAATCTATAACATTTTTTTCCTTTAGTTATATTCTTAAAACATTTTAATTAACTCAAATACTTTCCAGATAAATCAAGATTATTAATTTGTAATTAATCTAGTGTAGCTCATCTTTAATAAACTACCCCTTAACTCCTGCCTGCGCCTCCAAAGATAGGAACCAGTAGATTTGTCGATCAGTGGATTTTCTCCTAGTTCAGTCTCAGGCACGGTAACACAATTTTTCTCCCCTTCCAGTAGTGGTCAATGAAATATAGAGATCGGTATCAACGTCGAACAAAATTAATAGGTAATTTGTACAATCACACTTAGAATTGAATTACAAATACTTCTATATTAATTTAATTGATTTAATTTAAATTGGGGGATGTAAGGAATATGAGAAAAGGGCATTATTTTTTTTCATTTTTACAGCGAAACTCTTTTTAACAGAATAAATAAAATATTGTCCCGGTAGAAAAATAGAATTTAATTTTCTTCACGTGGTGATATCAACATTTGGTGAATATTTGTCAAGAACATAGCGGCATTAGATGAGAAAAATTTTAAATCAAGATAAAAAAAAAGTGGTCATCAACTTCCAACCCATCCTTGATAGATATTCAACAACTGTTGATATCAACATCTGAAGAAAATTGAATTCTATGTTTCTACCGGAGCAATATTTTATTGATTTTGATAAAAAGAGTCTTGCTATAAAAAAAACACTGACTTTTTATCGTGTCCGCAACATCCCCGCCTTAAAATATGATAAGTGTTATATGTAGCCATTCTTTATGATGTTGGGTGTTTATAAACTTAGTGCAGGCTCGAGGTATTTCTTTGAACCAAACTGAACCGACAACAATAGTCTGCCATCTTGGATCATTTAAGTAATTCGGGTTTATCTTAGCTTCAATATATGTATTTTTCTTTTCTTGATTCATGATTTTATAATATGTTTAGTTTGTAGAATAAAGGGAAAACAACCAATATGTACAAACACTTAAATTATATGTACTCTGTTTTTTATGGCTCTAAAAACTACAATTCTGAGAAGGGGGAGAAAAATATTTTAAATTAATTGATTAAACATGCATTATCAGATTAAGTTATATGGAAGTAAATCAGTTAGTTACTATTTTTATGCCTTATGGAGGAATGTATTATGATATTGTATTTAGTTTATGGGCTGTAATTCAGTCAAATTTATTGTTTAAATAGTCACTAGCAAGTTAATATCTATTACATATTTATATGAAGGTGGGTTAACAGTAGCTACCAATTCAACTCTCCGCATGGGCCGTCACACACACATTATTTATAACAACATGACAGATGAAAGTCAATAGTTCGCTCATAGACATGTAATTTTTTTTAAATTTCTTTTAGCACTGTGTCTTACTACCCATTCGAGTTATACACATATATACTAATTACGCTAATGGTTTTGGAAGGTTATAGCTATAGGAAGTGTAGCCACATTTGCATGGAGGGAAATAAGAAAATAATGATAAAAAAACACCCTCAGTATACCCGACAGAATCTCGATCTCCTCCTCATCAGCAGTCTAGTCTCTTTTGAGACTAGCGCCTTACACCATGTGGCTATCTAAGCGGTACACAAGATTACAGTAAAATGTATACCAAATTATTTTGTAATTACAGTTATTAATATAAAACCTAGTCTAAGTACCCGGCGGTGCTCGAGAGAAATGTTTTTAGTTTAATGATTGAATATGGAAGGTAACTTTTAAGCTTAGTGTCTTTAAGCCCTTCGTTGCCTGTTGCCTGTAGCCTGTAGCCTTTATGCGTTTGACCCGGTTTCTAATTGATTAAAATAAAAGATAGTCAAAATTTTAAAATACCGGCTTCAAGGCGCACAGGAGTAGTTTTAAAAATTTTAGCTCTCCGAGTGCTGTAAATATCGTGCGATACTCGTGGATAAACAGACAAACAAACTCTTTATTTTATTAATATAGATTGTTTTTAAACAGGGAGGGATTATATTTTCATGAATCAGTCAACGCCTGGGACCCTTTCGATTATATTAGATACTGAATAATTTGTATTCAAATCCAATAAACCTCTACTGAAAATGTCCCCATCAGGATTCAAAATGTAATCCTCTGAAGAATCTTATAGTTCACGAATGTCTTGACACTTAAGCGCTCATGTACACAAAACGGTCCGGGAATAAATTATGATATATTGTTGCGAGAGAGACCTCGCAACAATCGTCTATACTCTGTAAATAAATATGACAAAAATTACATGCAAACAAGCTTCTATTCTTTTCTGTAATGTTTTATGTTGTTATTAAATATCTCCTGTCAGAATGGAGACATTAAATTGCAGTCACCGCTATTCCCATATATACTCTATCCACCACTTATTGGGCCTGTATGACTAATTCTGTCACATGCTCTAGTAAGTACTCACCAGTAGCTTAGAAATATTCATAAACAATATTTTGATTGAATTAAATTAATTGAAAAATGACACCTGGACATGTAAATCAAACATGGGAACTTTAGATTAGTGTGTCAATGCTACCACTACCACTGAGTCATCAAGGTCATTCTTCCTTCATAGTTTAAAGTTTATATCTGACTTTGCCTTAAATAATAATAATAATAATAATATTTAGCACCGCGTCTTACTACTCGTTCGGGTTATACGCTTTAAGTACTAATTACGCTAATGGACTAGGAATTAGGAAGGGTGAATTAGAGAAAGTGAACCTGCATTTGCGTGGAAAACCATTTAGGAAAAACCACCCCTGGTTCACCCAACCAAGATTCGAACCTCGATCTCCCCGTCCTCGGCAGTCTAGTTCAACGCGAAACTCGCGCGTCAGCCAACTATGCCACCGAGGCAGGTCTTCGCCTTAAACTATGAAGGAATAATGACCGTAAACACACGACGAATGCTGGTTAGCTTAGTGGTAGAGCATTCTCACGGTGAGTCAAAGGTCCCTAGTTCAATTCCTGTGTTCAGGATCATCATGTTTCAACCATATTTAATGTAACTGTTGGTATTGATATTAACTCATGGCTATATCCATACCAATGTCAATTTCCGCCTATTGTAACAATGTTTTAATCCACATCTGTCAAAACCGAAACAAGTCAAAAGCAACTTGCCTGAGTGCATGTATACATGTTTGTTTATTTACATGCTACTGTGCCATTGTGCTGGACAATCTAAGGGGAGTTTTAACTATCAGGAAATGCACAAGCATTTTGTTTACATGCTATCGCACCATTGTGCCAGATCAGTGTTTCCCAGGCTTATCTAGACCACGCAATCCTTCTGGCTATTAACGAAAATAAAAAGGAAATAAACACCTGCTATCTTGAAACACATTAACAGTCAATAAAAAATTTAATAAAACATTAGAGGTAAGATAAACAAATTTGTGACAGAGCATTAATTTGTTTATCAAACATAAATTCATAAAAAAAAGAAGTGATAAATCGCTTACCCCTGAGGGTAAGCGTGCCACAGTTCGGGAAACACTGCACTAGATAATATAAGAATAGTTTAAATATCAAGAAATGCACAAGCGTGTATTTGTAGAGATGATGGTGTAGTACGATGGGGATTAAAAAAAACTCCAGTGCACTTGGGCGGGGACCAAACTGCGACCTCCTGGGTCATAATCAAGCCGACTAGTGTATCTCTATCGGTTGCATCTGAGTAGCTCTAGGGGATACTTTCTAAATGTCGTAAAAAGGCCTTATAAGCTGTGGATAGACTATATATGAAGTTAATCCCTTGTTCTAAAGGGTGAGCTACTCTACTCTAAGAGTTCTACCACGTGCCTGTGCCCACTACTGACATCTACAGGAGGTACGTAGCGAGAGCATCCATCATTCACCGGTTCCTACCTTCGGGGCGGGGTAGATAGAAAAGGTGAGTTTGCTTCTTTTAGGGAATTCCACCGAGAGTCTCTCCATTAGCAAGGATGCGAACCCGGAACCCGTCCCTCCACCAAACGAATGAAAGATTAGGAAACCTTGCAATCCGGCGCACTGGTCCGACATCTTGCGGATACGGTCCAGCGTCAGGTCAATACATTCTTTACCTGAAACATTTTTTTAAAGACAATCGCTGAAGGAGAGTAGCTCTTCTGAATGGGTATAAATAGTAACTTCTAGTAATAATAATATTATTGTATTTATGTGCTACATACTAGAATTATAATATTTATATTAGAGATGGGTCGAATACACTATTTTACAAATTCCAATCTCGAATTAGAAAATTTATTTTATATCCAAGTATCGAATCTAGAACTCTAATCCGAACCTTGGTAAAAAAAAAAAATTATGAACATAAGAGGCAATAGGAATGTAAAGGAACAATAGAAAATAGAAATATTAATTAAAATATGTTAACATTTTTAGATAAACTGTATCCACCATGACATTCACACATTCAGTTAAGTGTTAAATTAATGGTCCGAGGCCTGGTTGCTAAGTTTCTCCGTAGAAGTATATTGGGGTTGAGCTCCAAAACAAATTACAATTCAAAATTTTGAAAATAAATATATATATATATATATATATATATCTTTTACTATCTTGAATATTGAAAATTCCTAAGGATTCTAACTGTATTATATTTGAAAGAAGGTAATAAGTAGAATATTGTATACTTAAAAGTCCATCTCACCCCACAGATGATATCTAAAAATTAGGTAAGTAAAACAGCTCAGAGCAGATGTCGCAGCTTGGTGCAGTTTTTTTACTATTAAACTTTAGAAAACAGTTTGATCAAGATTAGTCAAATCGTTATGCCATATTTTAAAAGATACAACAAAATTTTTTTTAAAAACTCTTCAAGTGATACTAATCTCAATATTGCTGTGAATGTAGAAAACCGCACTTTGGAACTTTTTTTTTCCGGTTCAATAGTAATCTTGCTTTCAATTTCCTGGCTAATCGACTGCAAGATGTATCATTTTAATTAGTTTTTTTATATAAGATGCATTTTATTTTAGATGACATGCACTTTCTGAAGCGACTGATTATTTTGACACGAGACTTTTAATTTAATTTAAATATAGAACAACCACAATACTCAGCACTCCGGCCATTAATTCATCACTGTGAAAGGGGAAACCCACATTTCACCAACAATACATTGTTCAGTCAGGCTGTAAATTAAACCCAGGATCCTTTGCTCAGTCTACCGGCTGTGCTAAGGTGTCGGGCATATTATTTAGTAAAAACTACACCGTTAATAGAATGTTTATGAACCAGTTGTTTCCTACTGATATTTCAATAAATCTCGAACATGAAACCAACTCTACTAAACATGCTTGTGTTGAAGCTGTGAGTGTACCTATAGTGTAGTGTCCCCTGGCGTAGTTATTGGCAGCATCTTCCTTCCCCGTTATTAACTGCTCGGGGTGGAATAGTTGTCTGTACGTTCCCGTCCTTACTTCATCTGTAACATAGAGTTTGATACGTGGTAACGGTGGAATGGCGGTCTAGGGGGTAAGATGTCGGACTTCTGTGCTGGGGTCCGGGGTTCAATCCTCGGTCCCGGCACAGATTTAGCTGATCCCCAAACCCTTCCTTCACCTCTGACAAGACGTGTATTAGTCACAACTTGTGGATGTGTGGAATGCCAGGCCTCCACCGTGGTTCGGATCCCACGTTAAACTGTAGGTCCTCCATTTCATCTCAACAATAACCCTACCTTTACACATTAGCGTAAGTGCGTATAACCCGAACGGGTAGTAAGACGCGGTGCTAAATAAAAAAAAATAGACTGCACTTGTGAACTTTTCCAGATTAACGGTTGTTCAAGACTTTTAAAAACTTTATTTTTCTTAATTATAATATAATTATATTACATTTATCTTATCTTAACCAATAAACTCAAATGATGATGACAAAGAGATCAAGACTCAATTATCATCTTACCCACTTCTCTCGCAAGAGACTAAACTGCCAATGACAGGGAGATCGTGGTTTGATCCTGGTCAGGTGTACTGCGGGTGCTTTTTCCTAAATGGTTTCCCACTCTTTTTCCACACAAATTCAGATACACTTCCTTTAAATTCAACCTTCCTCGTCCATAAACCATCAGTGTAATTAGCACATAAGTGTATAACCAGAATGGGTAATAAGACACGGTGCTAAAAAAAAAAGAACGGTGCTAAAAAAAAAAAGATAAAATGTTATCATCATGGTCCACTAGGTGGAAGATAGTGTTTACACATGTGATTCATCATTGTGGTTTTCCATCCTCTTTCCATGCTGATGTGGCTGCGCTTCCTCTAAGAACTACCAACACATACTCACCAACTACAGTGGGTTCTAAGTCAACAAAAACAGCCCTAGGAACGTGTTTCCCCGTCCCTGTCTCGCTGAAGAACGTGTTGAAACTGTCGTCCCCAAAGCCGACCGTCTTATCCGAAGGCATCTGGCCATCAGGGTGGATGCCGTGCTCCAGGCAATACAGTTCCCAGCATGCATTGCCCATCTGCACCCCCGCTTGACCGATATGTATGGAGATACATTCCCTCTGAAACAAAGATAATAACAGGTTGGTATTACTGTACGACGACTGTTTCCTCCATTACTCGCCGGTCTGCTCTAGATGGTGTTTATTGGTATCACGCTAGCGACCAAACAACAGACCTGTACCAATCCCCATGAGCAACTTTATGGGGGGTGCGGGGTGGGGGTGCGGGGTGAGAGAGACACGACCCCACCTCCCCAATAATCTGTTTTTCATTCAAAAAAATAAAAAATATCCAAATTTTGAGCAATATATATGATTAATTCCATTATCGTATTAGTCGTGTTATTCATTTGGTTAGAACAAAGATTTAATTTTTCTAAATTAAAGTTAAAAGTATTTAGTTTCATCCCTCTTAATAATTATGCACTAGACGCCCATGCCACTCCAGATGTATGTCACGAGGGGGCCCATTCCCGCAACCCGCATGGCTCGGGGCTGGATGCACCCAACTTGAGAGAACCCCTTTCATATCCATGTCGATGGCCCCCTCACGTACATCTGAGACGTTAGTCCTCATTCAGAAGCACTGGTTGAGTCCTCGTTCTCCCATAGTTGTCACCTCGGAGGGATTGGCTTACCCTCAATCCCTATGCTATCTTGGCGAGCCCTCACCTAAAAGGTATTTATATTACAAATTTAGCGCTTCTCATACTCCAGGAAACTGAGTAAGTATTATACTGTCTGGATGGGAAGCTCGAATCCTAAAATCATATCGTAATGAACAGATTTGAGATCCAAAAAAGTCTCGAAAATGTATCTCGAATACAATTATGAAGAACTTGACTTCAAATAACGATTGTGAACAATTGGTAAAAATAATTATATATACTTGTGTGGTTGAGAGAGTAGCAAAAACAAAGAGGGGTAGGGGGGAGAGAGGGGAGATAAAATTGTATTAAAATAATTAATTTACTAAAAAAAAAAAGTATGACAAAAAAAAATCATTTGTCAGCGGCACCAAGTCTTGAACAAGATTTCTTTTTTTTTTCTTATTATTAAATTTTAAATATTTCCAATTTAACTAAAATTATACATTTTTAAAGATTCAAGGATTTGAATTTGGATTCAAGATCCGGAAGAACATTTTTTTAAGATTAGGATTCAAGAAATATAGGATTCGACATATCTCTTAATTTATATTTAATATTGGAAGTGAGCTGTCATTTCAAGGTAGCTTTGTCCTTCTTGGCATGAATGTGTATTTTATTTATTTGTTTGAGGAATTTAACGAGAGCACTTTCTGAACCGACTGATTATATCAACACACGAGAATTTCTATGAGCGAGAATGAAAGGGCCAACCAACGGTATTTCCACATACCTTCCGGGGTTCTTCTAAATTCCGCAGTCAACATTGGAACCAACTGCTTTATATCCCCTGCAAAGGAGGTTGTGCTACAGATTCTGATCACTCGAGGAAAATACACAAGCTTTAGGTCCTGTGGCGAGCATTTTACCCCAAACCCACCGAGGTCAATTTAAATGTATCTGAAATTGACTCAGTGATTGTGAACGCACTCAAAGTAGTTAATAATGGGATTTACTAATGGATCTAGTGTATGATAAGCTTTACGTTAATTGATTAAAAAAAAAATTCAAGCTATCTCATGTTTTGTCATTCATTATTATTTTCAAGTTATTTCCTCAATTATTTTTAAACAACAATTTATTGATATATCACGATCTTGCACTGAGGAAGTAAGTTACAAATGTTACTTGACCAGCTCTTTAAATATAATCTTCTTTTCTAGATAATGAAAAAAAACAACTCAACAGTACCTAATAACAAAATCAATATTATTAGTTAAGTAGGTTAACCGCTGAATCAATAATTTGACGGTTGAGGCGGAAGGAAGGAATAGAAATCAAAAGCTCGAAAGTGAAATAAAAGATTTGTTTGTATTTTTATTTTATTTTTGTGCAACAGATTTTCTCCACTTTTAGTGATAACATACAGTAGCCCCTTGGCTTCTTTGATGCTGACTGACAGCTCACAGCTGACTTCTGACAGTCAAATTTTAGGTATACACCTACATTTTGACTGTCAGAAGGGACAGCTGCTAAAAACATGTTTTTGCAGATCATCTGGTTCGCAGTAGGGATACGTAATTTGGTCTGGTAACTTTTCAAAGCTGTGAGTCAGCACCAAAGAAGCCATGGGGCTACTGTAGTTGTCTGACATTCCCCAGCGCTGTTTGTACCAAGAGACAGCCGGACTAGTTCCTGGTAGACATACATAGCATACACTACTGAATCAATAAGTGGACAAACCCAGACATATTACAGTGTGTTCACCAAGAAGGGGACTACACTAGCTAGAGAAAGTACCAGTTGCAAACTATAGTAGCCCCACGGCTTCTTTGGTGCTGACTGGCAGCTCACAGGTGACAATTGACAGTCAACATTTAGGTATATATCTAAATTTTTACCGTCAGAAGTGACAGCTGCTAAACACATGTTTTTTGCAGATCATATGGTTTGGCGTAGGGATACATAATTTGGTCTGGTAACTTTCTTAAAGCTGTCAACTGTGAGCTGTGAGCTGTCAGTCAGCACCAAAGAAGCCATGGGGCGACTGTAAATGCTAAATCATTAGTGCATTTTTGATGAATATCTACTCTACATCTTACCCAGGACTTGAGCAACAGGCCCCCCTCAGGGCCCCTCCCAGCCCTGGACATGGCCATACCCATTATTATTTCTGTGGTTGAAACGGGGCTGGACAGAGGTTGTTATTGGGGGGTAAAGGGCATAGTAGGAGTAGGCTATTTTATTTATTTGAAGTATTTGACGTGCATTTTTTGAACCGACTGATTATATCAGAGTACGACTTATAAACTAACTTAAATCTACAACAGACACAACATCCAGGCCCCGGCCATTAATTCCTCACTTGTGAAATAGGAAAACCACATTTTATTAAAGATACATTTTCCGACCATGCCGGGAATCAAACCCGTGACTCGATAGGCAGACATGTTACTGACTGAGCTAAGGTGTCAGACTAGGAATAACTCTGGAATGTTTTAGAAAATACAGACATTTTGTTTTCCGGTTGACATTGATAACATTTTACTTTATATATATATATTAACTCACTTCGGTGGTTGAATTATATCCAAGCCATCCCTTTCACAACAGACTGGACTGCAAAGGGTCGAGAGATTGGGGTTCGAATCCTGATCGATTGTAATGAGGGTGATTTTTCTAAATGAGTTTACAATCTTCTTCCACAAGAATATGGGTATAATTGCTATAAATTCAACCTTCCTCATCCCTAACTATTTTAGTACCCGCCTCGGTGGCGTAGTTGGCTAATGTGCTTGTCGTGTTGAGCTCGACTACTGAGGACAAGGAGATCGAGGTTCGAATCTCGGTCGGGTGAACTGGGGGTGGTTTTTCCTAAATGGTTTTCCACTCTCCCTCATCTCCCTCCACGCAAATGCGGGTTCACTTCCTATAATTCAACCTTCCCAATTCCTAATCCATTAGTGTAATTAGTACTTAAAACGTATAACCCGAACCGGGTAGTGAGACGCAGGGATGGGAAAAATGATTATCTTTTGAAAATGACAGTTTTTAAGATCACATGATTTAATGTATAGATAAAAAATTGTTTTAGTAACTTTACCAATCTAATACTAGAATGACACATTAGACCACGCGACCACCGATGCAGGCTAAAAGTTGCCGATCGATGATCACTCTGCCAAAAATAACAACAAACTCCGGAAACTATTTAAAATTGGAAACATGCAAAGAAAGCCCAACTTCCCAGTCTCGAAAATGCGAGTTTAAAATTTTATGACATATGATGGAGAGAAAGTAGTTTAAAATAAAAAAGAAATCATGACAGGGGAAAATACGAGTCTTGATTATTTTTAGTTTGACCCCTGCTATTTTACTTGATAAAATGGTGACTTATCAAACACTTAACGTAACTTTTTTCTATATATATCTTTTAGCGCCACATTTTACTACCTGATCAGGTTATATGTTTATGTACTAATTACTCTGAAGGTTTTAAGGATTAGGAAGGATATACATTTTAGAGGATGTGAACCCATATTTGAGTGGAAGGAGAGTGTGAAACCATTTATAAAAAAAACACCCTCTAGTAGGCCTACACCCAACCAAGATTCGAACCTCGATCTCCCCGGCATTGCAGTCTAGTTTACTGCGAGAGTAGCGCGTTAGACCCAACGGCCACCGAAGCGGGCTACAGACAAACTTAAACCAAGAGATTCCACCTAATACGACATACACATGTAGATAGTTACTAATTGTACCACAAGGTGAAAGTATATTCAAATAGTGAATCTCTTTGTCAGGACCCGGAGGACCCTAGGTCTATGGTAGACCAATCTAATAATAGAACTGCAGGCCAAAGTGTCGATCCCAGGATGAAAATAATATCAATACTAGACAAAATCTTAGGAAAGTTTTTATATATATACAGATAGACATGGTCATCCCTCAGGCGAACCGAATAGGACAGTGGTTCGCAAACCTTTTTCCATTAGCGTACTCCTTGGCAGTCCATTCCTAAAAATTGTGCCCTTAATTTTAGTAAAAGGTTTAATTACTACAGTAGTAGTTATTTCTTAATTTATTTGCTGCAACTGAAAATAAATGGTCTAATAATGGGATTAAAAAACAAACAATGTGATAATAAGGTGAAATATATTTCTATGTTCAAAAAACCAAAGTCACAATCAAAACTAACACATTAAATTCATTTATTTATATATTTATTAATAACTATAAAACTATTTTATGTCGGAAATTGAAATCATTTTCTCAAGATTAAATATAGATGAAAAGCGATCCACCCCCCCGTCATAGAGTTGTTCCTGGCTACAAATACAGAGGTTCCGGGTTCGAGAACGGACGCTTCCCGATGTTTCTGTGAGTCTGTAACGAGGTCATACTCAACCTAGTGAGGAGCAAAATAGTGGCCCCTGTCTGGAAAACTGAGATTAAAATAGCCTGAAGATCAATTGTGCTGACCGCATGGGACACTCTATCTGAGTAAGTCTTGGAACTATCTTCGTCAACAGACGGAGGCTGTTCGGTAGTTATGGCTCGATTGCTGACGCCATGGAGGTTTTTTTATGGCGTTTAAAAAAGAATATTTATTCAAATTAAATACGCTAGTAATTATTTACTTAAATTAAATGATTAACAACATAATCACTTTAACTAAAGGCTTTCGAAAAATATTATGTGAAAATTAATGGGGAAAGGGGTGATATATATGTGTACACATTGATTGAAGAGGGGGGAAGGGGGGGGGAAGAGTTATACTTATTTTTTATTTATTTATTTTAGCAGCCTATTATTATTATTATTATTATTATTATTATTATTATTATTATTTTTCGTCACAAATGGAGTGTGGATTTTTTTCATACTATACATAATACAATCGGGACACAAATTTTAAGGCCCCCGCAGGAAACCCTTGCGCCAGTCGTGCATTTAGAGTTATGAGTTGTTCTTTACAACAAAAGGTATCGACTTAATAACGAGTAAATGCCGCGTCAGTATTCCAACTAGAGTAGAGCGTGCTAGGAGATTGATAACAGAGATTGAACAAAACACACCGCGGTGGAAGCGTTCAAACAATGACACGAACCATTTCCGGGTTCTTAAACGAACCGACAGTGAATTAACTAGAATTAACCAACAAGTTGCGTTTAACCCCCAATATATATATATTCCAAAATTAGCTTTTATTTCCGGGTCGTCGAAAAGTGACAATGAATTAATTAAAAAGTTGTATTTACCAGCATTATATTCTCACAATAGCGTATATTTCAAGGTCGTAAGAAACGCAACAATGAATTGATTAAAAAGTTGTATTTACAAGCATTATATTTTCACACTAGCGTATATTTAAAGGTCATAAGAAACACAGCAATGAATTGATTAAAAAGTTGTGTTCACGAGCATTATATTCTCACATTCGCGTATATTTAACGGTCATAAGAAACACAACAATGAATTGATTAAAAAATTGTAGGGGTGACCTGGTGGTCTAGGGGTAAGGTGTCAGACTTCTATGCTGGCGGCCGGGGTTCGATCCTCGGTCCCGGCAAAGATTTATCTGATTACCAAACCCTTCCTTCACCTCTGACAAGTCATCTTGTGAATGTGAGGAATGCCAGATCTCCACCGTGGTTCGGATTCCACGTTAAACTGTAGGTCCTTCATTTCATCTCACAATCACCCTACCATTACACATTAGCGTAAGTTCGTATAACCCGAACGGGTAGTAAGACGCGGTGCTAATAATAATAATAATAATAATAATAATAATAATAATAAATTGTATTTACCAGCATTATATTCTCACACTAGCGTATATTTAAAGGTCGTAAGAAACGCAACAATGAATTGATTAAAAAGGTGTATTTACCAGCATTATATTCTCATACTAGCGTATATTTAAAGGTCGTAAGAAACACAACGAATTAATTAAAAAGTTTCATTTACCATCATTATATTCATACATGCGCGATCTTTCAAACTATCCAAGGATTTCGGAAGGAATACGTGGTTGCCTAATCATCAAACTACTATATCCCGGTGATATATCACTAATCGCAAGGGCACATACTATAATATATACTTCACAACCAAAGTAGATAGTAAAACCAGTCTCTGGTTAACAGCAGATTAAGTCGAACCTTGGTCTTCCGACCCAAGGGTTGGCCGCACAGGGCTAGCTTATAAGACTTCAACAAGGTTGTACTTAGTTTGATCCCAATCGGATGCGTTGTGGACCTTTGAATATATTGACTACTACTCTCTCTGTGAGTATTGGTGCAGTAACGCTCTCAATGTCTATTACACCATATGGTTTATCAATACCAGTGAATGTAGTCACTAGAACATTCTAACTGAAGATAATATCGTTTTGTTCTCTAAGTGGGATAGAAAACGTGTCCATCATTAAAAATCTATCTCTATTAGCAAATAAGAAATAATTATAAAAGAAGAAGTAATCTTCGGACAAGGAATATCGCTTTAAACTTGCTTAGGTGGCCGTATGGTATGATGCATCACTCTCGCAGTAGACTAGACTGCCGATGACCGTGAAATCGGGGTTTGAATCCCGGTTGGGTGTACTGAGGGTGTTTCCTCTTAGGTTGTTTTCCACTCTCCCTCCACGCCAATGCAGGAACAGTTCCTCTAAATTATAGCTTCCTAATCCCTAACTAATTATAGTACTAAGTACATAATAATGTGTATTGCCTGTACAGGCAGTAGGTCGCGGCGTTAAAAATAAGATCGCTTGAACAGACAGTGAGTCATTGGCGGCCGCTATGGCGACAAACACAACACTGGCCAGCTGACCCACTTCCTGACTTTACCTAACTGCAGCACGGAACACTTTACCTCTTACTAGCGGGAATAATGTGTCTTGAGTTGACTTATCTGCAGCAAGGCACTCTTATCTCTCTTACTAGCGAGAATAATATGTCTTGAGTTGACTTGTCTGCAGCAAGGCACTCTTTACCTCTCTTACCAGCGGGAATAATGTGTCTTGAGTTGACTTGTCTGCAGCAAGGCACTCTTTACCTCTCTTACCAGCGGGAATAATGTGTCTGAGTTGACCTACCTGCAGCAAGGCACCCTTTACCTCTCTTACTAGCGGGAATAATGTGCCTGAGTTGACTTATCTGCATCAAGGCACTCTTTGCCTCTCTTACTAGCGTTAATAATGTGCCTGAGTTGGCCTACATGCAGCAAGGCACTCTTTGCCTCTTTTAATAGCGTTAATAATGTGCCTGAGTTGGCCTACATGCAGCAAGGCACCCTTTACCTCTCTTACTAGCGGGGATAATGTGTCTAAGTTGAACTACCTGCAGCAAGGCACCCTTTGCCTCTCTTACTAGCGTTAATAATGTGCCTGAGTTGGCCTACATGCAGCAAGGCACTCTAACCTCTCTTACTAGCGTGAATACTGTGCCTGAGTTGACCTACATGCAGCAAGGCACTCTTTGCCTCTCTTACTAGCGTTAATAATGTGCCTGAGTTGGCCTACATGCAGCAAGGCACTCTTTGCCTCTCTTACTAGCGGGAATAATGTGTCTGAGTTGACCTACTTGCAGCAAGGCACTCTTTGCCTTTCTTACTAGCGTTAATACTGTGCCTGAGTTGACCTACTTGCAGCAAGGCACTCTTTTCCTCTCTTACTAGCGTTAATACTGTGCCTGAGTTGGCCTACATGCAGCAAGGCACTCTTTGCCTTTCTTACTAGCGTTAATACTGTGCCTGAGTTGGCCTACATGCAGCAAGGCACTCTTTGCCTCTCTTACTAGCGTTAATACTGTGCCTGAGTTGGCCTACATGCAGCAAGGCACTCTTTGCCTCTCTTACTAGCGTTAATAATGTGCCTGAGTTGACCTACTTAGCAGCAAGGCACTCTAACCTCTCTTACTAGCGGGAATAATGTGCCTGAGTTGACCTACTTGCAGCAAGGCACTCTTTTCCTCTCTTACTAGCGTGAATAATGTGCCTGAGTTGACCTACTTGCAGCAAGGCACTCTTTTCCTCTCTTACTAGCGTGAATAATGTGCCTGACAAGACTTACATGTAGGCGGCACCCTCAAACGGAAGCTATGTCGCTGATATTATTTAACTCAGGTTGATAACATAAATTAGATGGACAAAAAACCACATATATAAGGGTGATTATACTATAACACTTTTTAATTTAAAAAAAAAACACGCTAAATATTATTAAAGTTTTAAAATGTAAATCTAAGATAAATCAAACATAAAACATTAAATTATTTTTTTCGTTCTTTCCTTCCCCGGTTTCAAATTAAATTAGTTTGGGTGTTTTGTTTATTAATGAAATTTACTATTCTCAACGTTTCTTGGTTAATGGCTGGTCTCAGCCCTCCACTCACTTTCCTCCCACGACATGACCTAACTCAAGTAAGTAATAAATACTTCTCGAACCAGACGCCATATCTGGGTGCGTTTTTTTCTATTCTACTTTCAAAAGACAATGAAACCATTTTGCCGCATTGAAAATAATACAGTAAAATTTAAAAATGATTGTTCTAAGATTTAAAAGAACTACTAAACCGATCAAAATTTCAATGTTGTCATGTGAATAATGCAGAAAACCAATGATTAATCCTGATATTTTGTTTGGGCGTAATCTTATATCTCTAATTTTCCATGTTCATTATAGGTATAATTTTTTCTTAAAAATAATTATCACATTTAATCCAAACAAGTATTTTAAGACATTTGGAAAATGATGCGACAGTTCCGTAAGAATGTATTTGTATACATACCATATTTAGAAGGTTTGTAGGTCAGTCAGCCAACTTTTGTTATACGCCAAATACGATTATTAGAGATTAATTTTGAAAATTAAATATACCACTAGCTGACTATTTCAAACAGCGAATAGCAATTGTTCAACATAATACAACACAGAACAACACGGTGTAACAAAGAGTCAATCACAAGTTTTCGTTCGTTATTTTCTAATTATTCCGAGGAGTTACATGCGTCTTGACTATCGCAAAGTTTTATTCTCTGGAAGTTTCCCCCTGGAATGCCGGCGCACCGTCTTATTGTTGGGAGAATGGCGCATGCGCTGAAACGCGAGTACGCGCCAAACTACAATAACATGTCGATTATTGTCACAAAGGGTGGAAAAAAGCTGACGCATTTGTTCAAATTCTTTCGTCATAGTGTTGGAAGCGACCGGAAAAATCCATTGTTCAGGTCAATTACCTATTGATTTATTTTTTGTTGTTTTATATAACCGGGTAGCTCAATTTTGAACTCGTGTATGATTGGTTATTAGGATTCATACTAGCCGGGTAGGAGTCTAAAATGTTAACGTCATCATTGCTATGGTAGGATTATGCTAGTAAGAAACAGGGGTGGACTGACGGGTTACAATCGGTCTGGGATAACAAATATATGACGATTGACGGCCCTTAATATTCTCATAAATACCACTGACATTTTTGTTTCAGTTTAAGATGAAGTGGTGAAATGAATTATTTATATTATTACTAAGTAAGTGGTAGGCCTACACGCGCCCTGGTCGACAAATTTACTATCATTAATAAAAGTTTCCATTTTTTTAACAACAAAAAGTTACTTTTATTTGTAACTAATATTAAAACGAGTAACCAGTTTGAGTACCAATATAATAATGAAAAAAAATTGATGGGGTACCATTTTTTTTACTTACCCTGGATGCCGTCAACGCCGGTTACGCCTCCGCATTCCCGTGGATATTTCAACATTATCTATGATTAAGTCGTAATTCAGTTCACACCATTCTTCTTTCTTCAAAAATGCTTCTACATTGTTGAACAATAGCTGAGAGTCTATTTTTGATATATTTAAGTTGGTAAGATGATCCTCCACCTGCTACTTGTCTACATAATAAAGCTACAGTAGCCCCGTGGCTTCTTTAGTGCTGACTGACAGCTCACAGCTGACTTCCGACAGTCAACATCTAGGTATATACCTAAATGTCGACTGTCAGAAGTCAGCTGTGAGCTGTCATTCAGCATCAAAGAAGTCATGGGGCTACTGTATATACCTAAATGTTGACTGTCAGAAGTCAGCTGTGAACTGTCAGTCAACACTAAAGAAGCCACGGTGCTACTGTATATACCTAAATGTTGACTGTCAGAAGTCAGCTGTGAACTGTCAGTCAGCACCAAAGAAGCCA
>CABFOW010002974.1:6804-22249 GCA_902141385.1 Timema californicum
ACTGGTTTGCTTCTTGCTTCCCCCCCCGGCTCCCCCCCCCCCCCCCAATCAGCCTAACAGCCGTGTGTTTCAGTCCCAGCCAGGGGCCCTGCTGCTCCAGTGAGACCTGCACGTTCGTCCAGGCCAGTCACAGCGTCCAGTGCAAGGGGGAGAGCGACTGTAGCTGGAGTTCCACCTGCAACGGACGCTCACCCGAGTGCCCCTCCCCCCATCCCAAGGCCAACAAGACTCGCTGCAACGAGGGCACTCAGGTGTGTAGACACAGTCCTGAAAGGTTCCCTTGTCAACGAGATGAACTGATGGCCGAGGACCGGACATTGTCAGTCTTGTGTCACTTTAATTAGCCATTTCAGAAAGGGCTCGTTATATAACGCAAATAAAAAAAATTAAAACCTTTTTTAATGAGAACTCCTCCCTATCACCATGTTCTCGTCACTGTCTTGTAATCTATCACCATGGTCTCATCACTGTCTCATATCTCATATCACCAGGGTCTCACCACTCTCTCATTGCAGCTCTGTATCAATGGCGAGTGCACCGGCTCAATCTGTCTGGAATGGAACCTCGCTGAATGTTTCCTCACCAGCAACATCATCCCCAACATCGACAAGCGCAAGCTTTGTGAGCTTGCCTGTCAGAACGGTACAGACCCCTCCACGTGCCGCAGCACCAGTGACTTTGCCCTCCAGGTGGGACTGCCCGAGGGGGGCATCAGTCTCAGGCCAGGGTCACCGTGCGACAATTTCCAGGTGGGTGGGGCTTGCTTTCTACACACTCCCAGGTTCTCATTTTCGGTACAGTTGGTGAAACTGGAACATCTGCTCGTAATGTGTACATTGTGTTGCGTTATACTCGACCATAATCATCATCATCAACTGTGTCCTGGTCATTTCTTCCATCTTCCTCCGTCCTTCCTCCATTCTTGGTCTCTCATTTGCAAACTTGCTGTTATCTGTTCCTCGCCTATCTTCATCTTCCTCTTCATAACATGTCGATACCATATACTCGACTAATATACACAATAAAAATGAAACGGGTCTAGCGCACTACGCGCACAAATCTGGTGCAGGTGTGGGTTAAAGAGCCACCGTTGTACAGAGTCGTGTTCTTGCAGGGGTATTGCGACGTCTTCTTCAAGTGCAGGGCTGTAGACGCTGAGGGTCCGTTGGCCAGATTAAAGAACCTTCTTTTCAACAAGGAGACACTGCTCACCGTCGCGCAGTGGATCACGGTAAGTGTCTACTTTCATATCAAAGTTCTATTGTTGGCTTCAAGTTGTACCGACTGAATAAACATTGTAATTGCTTGGTTAGGTACCGACTACACTTTAAGTGAAATAATTTTGCCAAACTGTAATCGACACGCACCTTCTTTCATTTGTTAACATTATTTTCAAGTAAAATATATCTCTAAGGAATCTTTTCGCTTTATGGGGTAGCTGTATTATATTTAGAAGAAGGTAAAGGAAAGGTGGATAGAAACATATAATGGTCCAACACAATATGGAACAACAACGTTCACATTTTACACTGCTGCCACTGGATAAAAAAGGTAATATGTGTCCATCTCTGGAAGTGGGTAGAATCAACTATTTTACAATTTCTCGCTCGAAGGTTTCCCGTCAAAATGTAATTCCTGCACAAGTCTATACTAACAAGTGTATTTGTGTCCTTCAGGAATATTGGTGGGCGGTTCTCCTGATGGGCATCGCGTTCATCATCTTCATGGGTGTGTTCATAAAGTGCTGCGCCGTCCACACGCCGTCGTCCAACCCCAAGAAACCTCCGGCCCGGCGGTTCAGCGAGACTCTGCGTCGACCCATGAACACTTTCAGAAGAATGGTGAGGGGTTGCCGAAAATACTAGAATATTTGCGAATTTTGGACATCTAAACAGAGTCAAATCAAATTTTGGACACAACTATTATTTTTAGTTACGAAATTATTATTAAAGTTAAAGCATGGACACCTAAACTTACCTTAGTTTAAAGGATTAAAATCCTTATAAATTAATTTAAGTAATTTTTAGAAATCTACTCTGTAAAATGTACGATGTATTCTTAAATTTAGTTTACCACCTTTAAAATTATCATAATTTAAATTTACTTCTTGCCCAATGTATTCCAATCAAACCACCGTGTTTCGTACATGGCCGCCCCAACATGAGACTAAAGCAATCATGTTGGTTTTTATTTTTGCAGCGTTCTCCCCACAGTATGGGGGTGGGGGCTCGCGGGATGGGAGGCGCGGCACCAACAAGGGGCCCACCCCATGGCTATGGAGAGAGCAGAGGTCAGTACTATGATGGGCAGAAAGGTAAGCAAGCCTTCGCTCGGTTTGTGTTTTATGAAAGTATAAAGAAATCACAAGATACCTAAACCTTTGACTCACTTCCTCAGATAACACCTGACTTAGGTAATACAGCTCGAACCAGACATCTTATCGTGGTGAGGCTTTCTGTATTATTATTATTAGCACCGCGTCTTACTACCCGTTCGGGTTATACGCACTTACACTAATGTGTAATGGTAGGGTGATTGATGGCATTCCCCACATTCACAAGATGTCTTGTCAGAGGTGAAGGAAGGGTTTGGTATTCAGATAAATCTGTGCCGGGACCGAGCTTTCTGTATTATATTTTGGATAAAATATTTACCCGAAAGTAGGCCGTTTTCCCCCCCCTAAAACAGCCTTTATAAGATTTAGTTTGCTCACGATCACACCCCTAGATAACACTTAACAAGTGTTGTACCTTTGAGTACTGGATCTAGTTTTATACGTATCAATCACCGCTTAAGTTTGAAAATGTAATTTAAAATTAAATTAACCTTTACATTCTTATCATAGAAATTTTACCAAGAAAACTATTAATTTGATACCAATTTTGTTGTCGTTGAGTGTTGATTCTAAGAAAAACAATCCTTGGACATGTTTTCGTGACATTACGTTTACAATAAGTGCGGTTATGTTTCCAGCAAGTGCGCCGCCCGCCAGTTACAGCCGCACGAACCACCCCGAGCTGTACGCGGGCGCGTACGGGGGCCGTAGTAACGCCTACGAGATGAGGCACCACAAGGTCTGACAGTGCGGCAGAGACAACTTCTCTTTCTACTGCACAGAGGACTCGAACCAACAACCTCCTGCGGCGTCGTCGTCACACTCTGACACTAAGAACAAACTTAAGGTGTACAGTGAGTTCTCGGTCCGGAAGCCAATCTCGCGCCGCCCCAGCGCCAATACCGGCCTGGTGCCGGTTTCTGCCGACGGTGTGCTGCATTTGCGACCCATGGTGTTGATTCCTAGTTCACCGAGGCACGTAGCCGCGACTATCGCCATGTTTTAAAAAACAACAACTCTAAAACCCTCTACCCACACTCTCTGCCCCTCAAGGGAGTTTTTTATTTTTAATCAATGACGTGGTAAAAAAAAAATTGTACGTACAGACAATTGAGTGTTTTTTGCGCGACTAGTGATAAGTGTTTTTTGCGCGACTAGTGATAAGTGTTTTTTGCGCGACTAGTGATAAGTGTTATTTCTTCTTTTTATGTATTCAGCAACAATAATACATTGTTCGATTGTTTGACAGTGATTGAAGTGATACTCAAGATTATTTTTTTAGTGATATGAATGATGTGTTTTTTATTTCTCATTCAACATAATTTTATTTAAAAAAATTTCCATCATTTTTTTTATTTTAAAGAAGTGATTATTTTCACACGAAGTATTACAGGTAAGTATTGATATTTTAAAACTTTTTGTTTTTATCTGATTACATTTTTTTCTTTGGTTACATTTTAATTTAATGGGTCGAGATTACATTCCATTTCAATTGTTTAATCTTTTATAAAGTTGTGCTGCGCATTTCAAACCGCCTCCTGATGAGTTCCGAATTCCGATAGAATGAAACCTAAGTCAATGGCTTGGGCGAAAACGATAGATTTTCTTTAAGAGGCAGCCATTACCTCTCTGTCCATTGGCAGCAGTGTTAAGTGTGAACTGTGTTTATATCCACCTTTCCTGTACCTTCTTACAAATAAAATTTAATCACAAATAAGAAAGAGTTTACAAAATTTTCCAAAGCCATTTGATATTCAAGTTTAAAGTCTTCTTGAAAATGTATAAAAAATACATAACAGTTCGAGAAAATGTAGCGGAACTATGAACGACCAAAATTTTAGGGATGGTTAAACCAATCACACTAATTCCATTTTATTTTACTTCTCAAAATTTTTTTTATAAAATAAACTTTACATACACTGGACCATTCCAGAGTTTATTAAACATATGTAAATGTTAAAAATGGCTGCCTCTCTCCCTCTTGTCCACCAATCTGTTAGAAAGCCTCTGTTTTGTCTAATATCAAATTTCCTTGTCTAACGGCCTGTCATTTATATGCTTATGAGATCCGACGAACAAAATCATGTATTGGGGAAAACCGTAAGATTATATCAAGACAGGGCTGCCACCTATCTAGAAAACAAGGTTCTCAGTGTCTATCTGTGGTGTGTGAAGTCAACTTTTTCAATTTGAAGCCAACTGCAGTTAAATATAAAAAATAATTATCAAAGTTTTATCAAAGTATCAGTACTTGTTGCTTCATTGTTTTATTCTATGAAAAATAATAAATATTATAGATTGTACATAGTTTTAATTGTTTATCCTGAAAGATAGCATTCATACCTTGACTTATTACAGTATGGCCCGATTTTATAAGTCGCACCATAGTGCAACTTGTCAAGGTAAGATCGGGTGCACATAATAGCACAGATTGCCAATAATTGAACATGAATTGAGTAATTTAGCTGAAAATATTTTTATTGGTGAATGAAGCCTGTTATTTTTATTGGTGAAGTCTATGGGCAGTTTCAAGGTCAGATCTAGTGCTGCTCGATACCGAATACAAGATGACTCATTCCTCCTAAACTTGAATGGAACGGGCCAGTTCCGTATGCGAAGCCGGTCTGTTCCATTTGAGTCTTGTGTTAGGTGTTGAGTCAAACCGAGTCTGACCTTGAAACTGGCCTTAGGTTAATATTTTTACTAAGTTTTCGAAGTATCACACACTTGTAGTGTTTGAAGGAGGGAGTATAAACATGGACTCTCGCAAGAAAGAAAGAATAACGACATAAAATACAGGATGAGATATTTAACTGCAAGCAAGAATATGAATTCACTTCACTCCAAGCTGTGCAGTAAGACGGAGTTCCTATTAGAAAACACATTATTTTTAGAGCGTAAAATAGTGGCAACCCTGTCTTTTTAAGGTTAGAAGGTTGAGTCTGCTGTCCACTTTGCAATCCCAAAGGATTTCTTTACAGGTCGCGTGTCACATTCTTGAAATAAAATATTTTAATTTTTTACTTTTGTATTTAAACTTTTGACGATGTCTTGTGTGTACTACGGTATATTAGATTTACAATAATTATTCTTAAACGCAAAATAAATGGATTGGCTACAAATTGTATAAAAAAGTTTGCAGGGTGATATTTTTTTTTTTACATTTTTAAAGAATAATTTCATGTACGATAAAAGTGCATTGAGCAAAAACATGTTGTAATAAATAAAATGATAGAATATTAGTAAAATGGTGGACCACAAATAAAAACTTAAAACACTAATATATTTACACACACACTTTGATATTTAGATGCTATTACAGCATCTTCTTCAGAAAGTATCAGTAATTAGATTAATTTATCTTTATTGGTGCTCCACCATTTTACTAATATTCTATCATTTTATTTATTACAAAAATAATTTCAGAATTGTTTTAAATAATAAAATCAAATCATTATTGATGAGTTATTTTGTCACTTATTTAGGGTATCTTATCATATGTAACACAATTTAGGGGGAAGTTTATATCAAAGAATAAATACAGTTTTAGGTTAATGCTGATTTTTGCCTCTTTACCAGCGCAAGGTGGTTTTTAATAATCGGTTTGATAGCGTGTCTTTATGAATGAAAATGTTGGTAAAGAAACAAATATTATTTATAACATACAGCACAGATGTAAAACTGAAGCAAAGTGATGAGGTTGCGTTCATTATGAAGTCAAATTGAAGTTTGATTATTATTTGTTAGCAGTTTTATGCTCAAGGAAATATTATATTGTGTATTGTTTGTATAACTTTATGTACTAAAATCACTTGGGGATTTTTTTTTTCTTTTGTACAAAAATTGTTTGCCATCTATTTTCATTATTCTGATAAATCAAGTTATGTTCACAAACTACGAGCCCGGAATGGCGATGACGGAACATAAATTGAGTATTTTAGCTATCATTCTTTTTTTTACGGTTGCTTTATACATCTTGAAGCTGGTATTTGCTTTGAAGCCAAGATGAAGTTTCGAACCTTTGCACACCTCTATATGACCTGGCAGTCTAGGGGTAAGGTGTCAGACTTCTTTGCTGGCGGCCGGGGTTCAATCCTCGGTCCCGGCACAGATTTATCTGATTACCAAACCCTTCCTTCACCTCTGACAAGACATCTTGTGAATGTGGGGAATGCCAGGCCTCCACCGTGGTTCGGATTCCACGTTAAACTGTAGGTCCTTCATTTCATCTCACAATCACCCTACCATTACACATTAGCGTAAGTGCGTATAACCCGAACGGGTAGTAAGACGNCATTTCATCTCACAATCACCCTACCATCACACATTAGCGTAAGTGCGTATAACCCGAACGGGTAGTAAGACGCGGTGCTAATAATAATGATAACACATCTCTATAAACTATATAGTAATCCATCAGGAAGTTTTATTGGAAGCCTTTGATCACATTTTAAATTAACTTTATAATTATCAAATAAATACTTATAGAATGCCAAATTTTTGTGACTTTCAATTGATATTTGTTGTCAAAATTGGGCTTCTTATAAATATCCCAGTTCTCGCTCCTAAAGCTCTCTCGACCGTTTTGGATTTGTTTCCCTCCAGATTGTGTTGCATATTTTGTGAACAGAAATACCAAAAATGTTGTTCAGACTGAAGATTTATTTATCTGATAACCATTGTTAATATATTTTATTGTATGTACATTAAGTTTTTTTAAAACAGCATTACAGGGAAAGTGCATTACAGTGTTTTTTTTTATAATATTTTGTTAAAAGTGCTAATTATTCTGTACTGTAGCAGTTTTATTGCCCTTTTTTTAATTGTGTAATCTTCCTAAAACACAAAAATGTCCATATTTTGTCATGTTTTTTTTGACGAGTCACAGGTCAGTTTGGGATGCACACGCAAAATTTAAAACTATTAAAATGAGTAATAGTTTTTCTGCTTTTTTGGAAATGTTGATGGATTTATTAAATGACTGCTGGGTGCATTTTATTAAAGTGTGTACGTTATTAGACAAAACAAACACTCCTGGTGCACTTTAGAAATATACTAAGGACCCTCAATGTTTCAAAACAATATCATGTACAACATTCAATAAAACATTATTTATTTCAAATCTTGAATTAGAATTTATTTTTTAAAGCTCAAACACTGCTCATTGGCGACTCTACCCAGACAATTACAAGGGGAAACTGCAACAATCAGACCCCAGACCAGTAATTTAACACTTCTAACATTAATACATTCTGTTAAATGTTAAATAATTACTGGTCTGGGGTCTGGTTGTTATAATTGGTTCTGAAACACCAACAAGCAGTATTAAAGCTCTAAAACAAATTCCAAATCAGCATTTTTTGAAAAACTTTTTCTTTTTTTAAAGTCCTGTATCCCACATTAGGGTCCTCTAATATTGAGGATTCCATCCCTAAAAAGAGTTAACATTTATTTACTAATTATATTTTCTGTAATTCCACTTTATTTCACTCAGATTCAACCTGACTATGAAACGAACCTAGTTTGTTTGTATTAGACTCCAAATCACTCTTAACCTGCTCGGCTGATTTAGTCGGAAAACACGAGGTTAGACACAAACACACTTGGTCAGGGAAGGTCAAAGTTGACAAAAAATTTCGATCTGTAGCTTTAAAATACGGCTCTAACACACACTTTCCAGTGTTGAGCGACTCACTCCCCAACCCGTGTATCCACCACTCTAGAATCTCTGATCCAGAGACTTATTTGGGAAATTTATAGTTTCATGTTATTTCAGACAACTCTTAAACAATTTTTCTAATCTTCGCTAATGATAACGACAATTAGGTGCATCATTAATTACTGCTTCTCGGCGATTACTTTTTACACCGGCTGTTGGTCAAAGATTTGTTTACGCTCGCTGTACAAGTGAGCGTATTTAACATAAACAAGTAACACTTCTTTTAAGAGTGGTGTAGAAAATAAAAATAAGTCTGCAGAGTCACTACAATTTGTTAAAAATTCTTAAGAGCTGGTTTTTTTACTCCATTGATTTCACTTTGGGAAACACTTTGGTAGAAGAACTCTATTTTAGAGATTTACATTGATTAAAAATTGATTTTAAAACCTGACATTTCACATCAACACAATATATTACTGTTTAAATAGGGCCTCGACATGACGAGACAAACTGTCAGTCCTCGTGACACTATTTGTATCAGTCTCAGCCCCTGCACGCAACCTGCAACAGGTGTGTGCAGTCTGTTTGCTGCTGAGACTGACGACCGCGTACACACCGTCATTCTCACCCGTCACTTGCAAGACTGACGGACTGAGATCAGTAATTCCCCTACACAGCCGGATTAATTACAATATTACTTTATTAATACTGACAGTCTAACTGATCAAATGGGGCCCAATATTACATAACCTCGGTCTTAAATATAATATGATAACACTGAGTGAGATTAAATGATTTCTTACACAGATTCTCAGTAATTTGCTTTAATTACACCATCTTGCATTTGGTTTGCTTTATTTGAAGGTAATCTACAGGGTGATCCGCTTGCGAGAGGCCCCAAACATTTTTCAATATACACTCTCTATTTATTTATAATTAGTTTATCATTTGTTGTGTGATTTACAAACTCTCTGACTAGTTACGGGTAGACTTATTTTGTAACAGTCCTTGCGTTTTTATAAATATCAAATTGGGTCAATTTATTTGAAAACGGTTTGTCGACGCCGAAACGTCACAATGTGTGTAGTTCCTTTCTTAAAGAATGAAGATTACAGTAAATTAGTTTGAAATTAATGAATTATAAATAACTCTCTGGTAATTGAAGGGTGTGCTTGCATTTATTTGAACCTAACCCAGTGTTTGATTAAACAAAATTTTTTTTAAAGAAATAAAATCTTTTTTTTTTTTAAATATTCATTAATCATGATTTTTTAAATTTGTAATGTCTCATGTTTGATTTGAGCTTTGTTGCAACCGAGCTGAGACATTAAACAGTTGAAAGTTGGGGAAAAGAAATAATTGTATCCTAGAAAGTTGTTTTAAATGATGATCTTACATTTGTAAATTTAGTTTTGCTTTATTGATTTATTATAAATATTTGAAGGAAAACTTCTTTTCACTATTTATTTCTGTTCTAATTTTATCAAAGGACATTTAGGTTAAGAAATAATGTAAGCCATCCCTTTAAGGTTTCATTTAATTTCTTATGTTTATTTTTTTAAACGATGTCTAGTAGTGTGTAAATGTTTTGCTGAGTGACATGTTAAAATATTTTACATTTTAAACTCAAGATCTAATTAAAACTAAAGAAATCATTCATAAATTGTAAATAAATAAAACATTGATTTTTTGCATTTCTTTTGTGTATTATAGTGTTTAAATATAAAATAAGTTTGTAAATTGAGCTTTAAATTATTTTTTAAGAAATGTGGACCATTGAATGTAAAGTTTATTTAAGTTGTTCACTAACTTCAAAAGTACCAAAAGATAATTTATTGATTCCTATTTTTAAATAATAAAAAACAAACTAGTCAGAACACATTTAAAATGGTTTTAAAGTTTGTCTGATGTGTGATAAAGGCATACACGTCCTTACCTTGTTTGTAATAGTTTTTCATTAATCCCTTCTTTAAAATAACCATCAAAATCTTCTAAGGGGAAAGGCTGAGGTGTAATTTTAAGACACTGCGCCAGCATTTGTCCGGACTGGAATGGGATATCGAATTGGAGAAGCCAACGTTGTATGGCAGGTAAATATTGCCGCCATACAACAGACGATGTACGTTCAAATTTCCGTAGGACGAGCCTTATCCGACAGCTACTAGATCTACTTTCACGGAATCATTCGTCAAGTCAGCTGTTATGCACGTTTGAGATATTAACAATAATAATATACTAAAATGTTATCAATGTTGACCTCAAGAAAATATGTTTGTAGTTTTTTATCTAAATCCTGCTATAAATTGGGCAGCAGGCGCGCACAGCGACATAAATGAAGAAACTGAGCGCTACGCAGATTTTCATTTGTGACATTTAGTATTCCTCCGGTAGAAATAATGATCGTCTCAGTGGCGGGTTTAGGGGGGAGGGGCTACGTCTCACAGCTGTCCCTCACTCCAGTTTGGTGGTAAGGGGAAAGAAAAGGGATGAAGATTGTGATAAGAACAAGGTACGTCAGATTCTACCACTAATATCACCCGCCTCACTGTCTAAGGCACTATTCTTACTAGAGACCAAACTGCTGATGACAGCGAGATCTTGGTTAGGTGTACTGAGGGGGTGTTTCCATTTGCTACTCACAAATTTGGCTGCACTTCCTTTAAATGTGACCTTAGTGTTTATATTATTATTATTATTATTAGCATCGCGTCTTACTACTCGTTCGGGTTGTTACGCTAATGTGTAATGGTAGGGTGATTGAGAGATGAAATGGAGGACCTACAGTTTAACGTGGAATCCGAACCACGGTGGAGGCCTGGCATTCCCCACATTCACAAGATGTCTTGTCAGAGGTGAAGGAAGGGTTTGGTAATCGGATAAATCTATGCCGCGACCGAGGATTGAACCCCGGCCGCCAGCATAAAAGTCTGACACCTTACCCCTAGACCGCCAGGTCACCCAGTGTTTTAAATAATATTAAACCTAAATGCTTGAATGGTATCATTAGACTACTAAACGCCCCCTGAAGTTGGAATGGTGCCAACACCCCCCTTCCCATTTCCTTAAGGCTGCAATGTCCCCCAGGGGGGTGCTATCGTTATGGTAATCCCTGACTTACATAAAAAGATATCATTATTACCTTGACTCATTACACTATGACCCTATCTTATAAGCTATACCCTAGTGGAACCAAGCAAGGAAAGCTTGACGGCTTACAGGGCGAATGAAAGATATATGATTTTTACAAGAAGAGCTTTTAAGAAACAAACAAACTTTACTACAGTTGGCATCGATAATATTTTACTGTGTTTTGTTGTTATTGTTTTTGTATTGATAATATCTATCGAAAATGACTTCTCTTTTAGATAAGGTTCTTCCTATGATAATTTGACTATAAACAGGGCTAAGCCCCGGGAACTACATCCACCAGTTCTATTGTTATTTTTTTAAATCATAATTCAGTGTACTTGCAGGTTAATGGATGACTTTTTTTTACATAAATGTTAATGTGACTATGGTTTGATTATTTTTATCACGTGTAAATATGTTAAGACAATGAAAAGCTGGTGTACAAAATATTAATAAAACCAATTTACCGTATGAATGGCTATGTATAAAAATAATGTAATATTAAAATCAGAGCAATAGAGGAGAAATGTAAGTGTTAATTACCTTTATTAATTTGGGTGTTTTCCTCCATTATGTATTCATTAAAATGTTTGTTGATTTGCTGTTTGATTTTGTATACATTTTGATTGTCTTAAGAAAACTGGTAAGCCTGTAATAAAAGAGTATTTAGAGGAACCCCGACGCATCATATGCTGAAATTTGGAATATTTATTTTTACTAAAATAACTCTTAATTGGGGTGTGCGAAGTTTCCTTTTTAAATATGAAATAATAATATTTAGCACCGCGTCTTACTACCCGTTCGGGTTATACGCTTTAAGTACTAATTACTCTAATGGATTAGGACATTGAGAAGGTTGAATTAGAGGAAGTGAACCCGCATTTGCGTGGAGGGAGAGTGGAAAGCCATTTAGGAAAAACCACACCCAGTTCACCCGACCGAGATTCGGACCTCGATCTCCCCGTCCTCTGCAGTTGAGCTCAACACGACAAGCGCGTTAGCCGACTAAGCCACCGAGGCGGGTTTTTAAATATGAAGCAAGGCTGAAGTTTAAGATAAGGGTTTTGTACACTACTTTGAATTTTCAAATAAGTATTTATTAGTTAAAAGAGAATGGTTTGGAGCAAGAACAAAGCATCCTCCTATGTCCTATATTCCAGTTAATACATGCCGAGAATCTCGACAGTTATCTCAATTCTCAAGGTCAACCTGGGCCATCTTCCCACATCTTTAGCCAGAGTCGAGTCGTGATCATTCAGATGTGCGAATTTGATGACGTTAAAAGAAGAAGAAACTAAAAAATAAAATGTGTCTCAAAACCATTTTAAAATGTACTGTTTTAAGGCAATTGTTTTAATGTTTCAATATGATCTCAACCCACTTCAGTGACTGTGTGGTCTATCACTATCGCTATAGACTAGACTGGCGATGATTGGAGGATCGGGGTTCGATCCTGGTCTGGTGTACTGAGTTGTTTTTTTTCTCTCAGATGGTTTTACACTCACCCTCCACACAAATATGAGTACACTTCCTCTAGTTCAACACATTAGCGTAATTAGTACATAGCATATATAGCGAATGGACAGTAATGCATGATGCTAAAACGAACCAACCCATTGCTTTAGGCTGAGACGCTTCAACCCCTTCATAGAGAGACATAATTTCATAATTTGTATGTGTCTAGAAATATTATTGCAATAAGTTACCATCTTGATAAAACACCGTATTTCCTTGATCCTGAGACACTTCTTTCCCCATTTAAATGTCTCTAATAACGAGGTGCGCGTCTTAGGATCGTGGAAGTGATGAATAACATACTTAGTCCTAAATACGCTACTATTGTTGTTAGTAAATTGAAATCTGTAATAAAAATATATCTTCGATATTGGGCGGGCAATTTAGCGTTTTATATTTACTTATTTTCTTAGAATCAAAGCATTTTTCTTGTTGATGTTACTTAAAAATTAAGGTGCCTCTTACAATTGTTGGCGTCTTAGAATCGAAGAAATATGTAAATGTTTGTAATACATTTGATATTTAAATATTGACTGGAAAATTTAGGGAATTTTAAAATATAGTTTTTTTGGACACCCTGGTTTTGTGGCGGCTCTAAAAATGATTATATTTTAAAAAAAATATGTAATATTTAGTGAGATATTTTAAAGTGGTGAAGGTTATAGTGGCTGTAGAAGATGAAGAAAAGGAGGTTTGACCTTAAATAATTAGAAATTTCTAAACTTCGCACACCCTCAAACAGAACCATTTTGTTTTTCTATTCCAAAGCCTGGTCATTGCACCCAAGTGTCCTTTTTTAGATCAACTCCGCGAGGCTTAACGGCCATTCAGACCGTCATGGGGATAAATTTACAAATAACTAAGAAACCTAAAAGGACTCTTTTCTTTAATTTCAGAATGATTTATTATAAATTTAAAAAGAAACGATGCAACTAAAGGGTTCCGAAAAATAAAATTATAGATATCTGTATTCTGAAAATAAATAACTTCTCTTGTACTCTGGATGTGAAAACAATATCGTATTGAATTTCTAAACTGACCAATTGCTGTTTTGCGTGATCCCTTGTTGTGAGCCTCCATTTTGAACCCTGTGACCCAGATTACCCTCCCAACCCCNCCCCCCTCTCTTCCATTCGCACCCCTTTCCTTTGGAATAGAATTTTGATAATATACCCGTAATGTGAATATCTCTCATGTATTAAAAATAATTGTGATTTAAGATTGTATAATAATATAATGGAAAATAAAACACCTTTTACATTACTTTGTGAGTTCGCTGTCCAACCATTTCCTCTCACTCTCCTCAGCAGTACCATACGGTCGCGCCAGCGGTATAATTGTCCTGTCCGGCATTGTTACTAAGCAGTGTCACAACAATACACGTCTGGTTGCCCGGCAGCATGTCATAGACGTCTTCCCATCACATCAACATGAAATTCTAGTAACTTGTCAATTTCTCACGATAATATAAAGCAACCCTCGCCTCGAGATGTTATTCAAGAAGAGGCGGGTGTCCCCTAGTGACGGCTCGTCCCCTCAGAGACTCCCTCCTAGTTGTGTTCACATCCTGGACTTGCCCCCGGACACTCTTCTGCTCATCTTACAGTACTGTTCTTACCGGGAACAGTCGCACACCCTCAGACTTGTGTGCGCGCACTTCCGTCAGGTAACCTGACTCGGCTGCTGCCGTGTTCCACAGACAAGGAAACAGGACCACATCTCGATCTGTCCCAAACTATTTATGATATTAAAACTCATTAGTACATTGCATACCCCCGTGGGGGTTGATGTTCCACAGTGCACTCTGGGATGCATCGATACCGTCCCCTAGAGGAGCGCTTCTCTGGGTGTGTCTTCTGGGGTTTAAGAATCTTTGTGGGCCTGTATTTTTGAAATACACTTCAACCAATACAAAATATTGCAACATTTTGAATGTGGATATTAAAAGAGAATTACATCCGACACCTGGGTCTAGTCGGTAGCGCGTCTGTCTACTGAGCTATGGACACCGGGTTCGATTCCTGGCATGGCCAAAAATTATATTATTAGTAAATGTAGGCTTCCCTCTTTCACAATGATAAATTAACGGCCGGGGATGGGTGTTGTGTCTGTTCTATTTTTAAGTTAGTTTATTTATCAAGTTATTTATGATTAAAATTAACAAATATATATATATATATATATATATATATATATATTTACAAAATTTCACAAATTTAAATTATGATGCGGTGAACATCGATAGATAGAACCCACTTAAACTTAATTATTTGGGAGGCGGGGGGCTCAATTTTTTTTTTAGGGTTTTAAAGGGTTTTGAAGATCAAAAGTTTTAGAACTGTTTTCCTAGAGTTTGCACCCTGTTGGATGGCCATATGGTCTAGGGTGTCTCTCACAACCCTTTGGACTGCCTTTGACAGGGGGAGAGGTGTTTAAATACTGTTTTGGTGTAGTGAGAGTGGATTTTCACTTTCCTTCCACGTAAATGCGGCTACATTTAATCTAAATGCAACCTACCTTGTCCCTAATACAAAGTATATAACCAGAACAGATAGAGAGTTCTTCCCTCCCCCCTGGTCCTTGCGCAGGTCTGCACCACGTCACTGAACTCGATGTTCTGGTGCCTTCGCGCCAAACTCGAGAGCACCATCAAGAGGGTGGACAAGGAGTTGATGACGTCTCCAACAGATGAATATCAGCTGTTGCTGTGCAGGTCTCATAATGCCCTGGATGTGATACTTGGCCAGGTACGTCTCTCTGACAGGTATACGAGGTAGGGCCTGATCTGTACCTAGGTCAGGGCAGTG
>CABFOW010002974.1:31286-43271 GCA_902141385.1 Timema californicum
GCTTATAAACATGTGATTATCTAAGATCACAGCCATCAGACAACGCAGCCATCAGCGACTCGGTAGTTGGCATTTTTGCAGCCATTGGTAAGAACAATTACATATACATGTACAATTATATATAATTGTCGAATGGCTGCAAAAATGCCAACTTCCGAGTCGCTAATGGCTGCGTTGTCTGATGGCTGGGATCTTAGATAATCACATGTTTATAAGCTGACGATTTCCACGTCCATCTTAGACTCTGCCTTAAACCACGAGTGAAGAATGAGCATGGGCACGGGACGAATCCTGGATAGCTCAGTGGTAAAAGCATTGGCGTACTAAGCCGAAGGTCCCGGGTTCGATTCTCGTGTCCAGGTGTCATTTTTCAATTTTCAGAATATGATATCTATGAGGGACTATCCCAACTAAAATGCATTAACAATAGTTTCGGCTATTTGTTTCATTAGTATAGTTACGTTCATCAGGAGAAACAGGAGTACATGAGATAGTAGAGGAAGCAAGGGTGAGATGGTATGGACATGTCATGAGGATGTAAAAGGTAAGAATACCAAAGATAATAATGATGGGGATGAGGTTTGTAGGAGAAATACCACAAGGAAGACTATGAAAGAAATGGGGGGGACCAGGTAACAGCAAGTGTGTGTGTGAGAGGAGAAATACAGGTATGTTAAAACTGAGTTGGGCACAGCCTGTAAACAGTTGATGATGATGATTGATACCTGGAGGAACCGCACAAGGTAACACAAGACCAGCTTGTTTAGCTCAGGCAAGTTGTTGACGATGGTGATGGTTCTCTCTGGTTCTGCGTGGTGAGTCACACAATCATTGTACAACTCGTCGGGGATGAGCGGCTCGTAAAGCTCCCTGTACCAGAGCTTGAGTAGAGAGGCTGGTGCGTGGGCATCCGTGGTATCGGCCGGCAGTTCCCAGTGGTCCAGACGAGACTTGAGCGTGTTCACTTCATCAACGTCAGCCGACACTCTGTAACAGATGGGCCAAATGTATCTCTCTCAAACCTTCCCATCATCAGAAATAACAGGGATGGTAACAAGAGAGTTATTTTATTCACGTAGCAAACATTTACAACTCGATGAGACAAGTGAGGCAGCTCAAAGCGTTAGGAGCTGAAAATCAGTTTGAAATGAACATGCTTTAATTGTCAAACACAGGTTTTACGAACCATAGAAAGTACTTTAAGTAAAGAAGTAATGAAAGGTAAGTTCCAGCGTGTCAAGTTGGCACCAGTCATAACTACAGATAATCAACACCTACTCTCGCCCATACAAAACACATGATATGATATATTTTAACTTGACCTTCATAACAATCCCTGTTATGATTGTAATTTACAGGTAAATCAAAGATCCTAGGCATTGATAACTAATCAGGGATACAATAGGAGGGAAAGAGGGGTAACGGGTACCATGCCTCTCCGGGCGCGTGTGGAAAGAACAGTTCCTAGAGTTTGCTGAACACAGCCGATAGAGCGCGGTGCACATTGTTATTCTCTTTTCTTGGGGCACAGCTCGGTACTCACAAATGGGGCCCGGGTGGTGAGTGAAACAACAACTTCTATCTGGATTGGTACTTCAAGTCTTGGCATGTAATATATTCTAGATCTTGAATGTCATCAAAACAAACCGAGTGACAAGTCGGATTGCACACAAGCGTGGCTATCGTTATATAATAAGATGAATATAAACAAGTGTACCTGAAAATGCCCTCAGTTTGCGCTCCTTGCAGCCGCAACACCTCTTCCGAGAGGGTGCATTGGATCCAGGGCAGTTTGCGATGCGGGAATCTTTCTTTTTGTAGAACCATCACTTCCTGTAGCGTGTTCCCGAACATACTCGGCCTGAAGATCTGCAACTGAGAGGACAAATAGTGATATTACTACAATATCACTCAGTCAGTAGCGTGTCTGTCTACCGAGCTAAGGGCCCTGGGTTCAATTCCCCGACACGACCGAAAGATTATCATTGATGAAATGTCGGTTCACCCTTTCACATGGATAAATTAATGGCCAGGGACTGGATGTTGTGCTTATCCTAGTATTAAGTTAGATAAAGCTACGATTCGTCCTTTCCGAGGCTGTTCCTATATTTGAAAGTATTCCCACATCCACTATCGGCTTGCTAAGCCCGTCATAGCTTCACCCTTGTCCTGTTAGCCGTCCTTTTCAGGGTTCATTGTCGGACCTTCACGACTACCGTAGCGGTACCAAGGACAAAGTTCCCCCCCCCCCTCATACTTCACTATAACGAGTATTCCCCTACTTAGGCCATTGCCCATCTCCCGCAACGTGGACTTTGAGAGACTGGCCGAGGAAAACGTTGGATGATGATGATGATGATGAAGCCACAACAGACCAATAGTGGAAACTATCCGGCTTGAATAAGAAACTGACCCAGACTACATGCTGGAAATAGTAACGGACGTAAAGAAATACAATATCACTTCTCGCTATTACTGTGTAACCCGATATTTTCGCCCCCACAAATCGACTCACTCTCGCCTGGTCGATCTCCTCCACCGACGGCTTGCGAGAGCTCTTCTTGCCGGTGTGTCCGATCCTGTCCAGCCTCTTGCAGCTCACCGTGGCGTAGTGACTGATCTGGACGTGGATCGGCCACTTGCCGACTTCCAGGAAGTCGAACCCGGGGTCTCTGTGTCGGTTCATGTAGCTGTCCAGGTACGGCTGGAACTTGGGCGAGGGGGAGAAGAAGGCGAGACAGATGGCGAGCAGCTCCCAGCCTCGCCGCAGGCTCTCCCTGGAAACAAACAGCACAACCAACATAACAATTGTTAGGAGAATATAATTCACTTATAAATTAAAAGGTGTGCGAAGTCTACTTTTAAATTTGAAGCAAACTTGAATATAATATTTGAAATATTCTCAAAATTTGAATATTTTATGTTGTTTTACGTTGAAAAAATATTATATTGTGGTTTTTACATAACTTAATGCGCTAAAATTATTTGGGAAATGTTTTATTACAAATATATTTGTAATATTTCAATCTAATGTGGTGAATCCAGCGACTTTTACAACTTACAATTCAATTACTTCAGATTTGTTCATGTACACAACACCTAACAATGACAATAATTAAACAGCGTATTTAGCCGTCAACAATTTTATCGATGCAACTTTGTAATTGTCAAAGCCAGAGCTATTTTTTGAAGCAAAGTGCAAGCTAATAGTTGTTTCGAAGCCAAGTCGAAGTATCAAAACTTGGCAAATTCCTAGAACAAATATATTCACGAAAAGAAATATGTTATTTTGGTGGCAACACAAAATAAATTTGATGTGAAATTGTGAAATTTACAATTATGATTTAAAATAATATTTAGGATAGATTAAAAAAACAAATATTTAAGATAATATATTTTATAGGAAATGTACCCGCATTCGAGTGGAGGGAGGGTGGAAAACCACCCTCTGTACACTTGACAGTGATTCGAACCTTGGTCTCCCTGTCAACACCAGTATAGTCTACTGCGAGAGGAGTGCGGTGAAGCAAGTGTCTGTACCTGCGTGGGTTCTCGGTCGTCTGCCGACAGATCTGGATGTACAGTTCATCCCGCAGCGGTGGTTTACTGTAACCGAGGTGGCATATCTCTAAGGCAACAGTTGTGAGGGTGGAGCCAAGCTTGGCTTTGCGGTCGCTCATGTACATCTGAACCAACTTGAACAGTTCACAGGCATCCTTCTTGAGAGCCTTGTCCGATATCACCAGCATCGGCTTGCGGATAGGATCCTAGATAATCAAACATTAGGATTAGACGCGAGTAGCACTAGCTAACAGTTAACAGGCATCCTTCTTGAGAGCCTTGTCCGATATCACCAGCATCGGCTTGCGGATAGGATCCTAAATAGTCAAACATTAGGATTAGACGCGAGTGGCACTAGCTAAGAGTCGGATCTAACAATAACGTCACCAAGTCTTGTTGGCCATAGGAGAACGCTATTATGACCCTGATGTGACGTCAAAACATTTAAAGTTCATCGTAACATTTTTGAATGAATACTACACATATGAAATAAAACAAAATTAAATATGTTTGTGAAATTGACTATAAGACCTTTAAAATATAAACCATGGTAAATTTGGTTGTTTTAAGGAGGGATTTTAATGATAAAAATATTACAATACTAAATTTAAAAAAATGTTCCTCAGCCTAGTAAATTTATTTCTCTCAACCAAAAACATTGTTTCGATATATATTTCCTCCTACCTTTGTGGTTTGTTTTGAATTTATAAATGTTAGCTGTATTTTTTATACATGTTCCACTATATCACAATAAGCGATGATTTGTTACGAGTTAAAAAAAAAGACTTTATTTACCACAAATTAGGGTCTCAGATAACAAACAGAACAATGTGTAAAACTAGACCCCCATGTAGTGGTAGTAGTAGAGCACTGAACTGCTGGCTCCGTCTATCAGCTTCGATGTGAAGTATTTGCTCCGGCTAAAAGTTCCGTGGTTCATTGAGAGATAGCACTACAATCAGCCGGGGAACTTTCGCACCAGGGAGAGAGTTAAAGTGAAAACCAAGAACCCTTTTATTGTAATTATTATATTATATTGTGCATTTCAGTTTTTAACATTTTGTTTGGTGAGGCTTCGTTAATTGTCTAACAGGAATTTAACTTTTGAACCTGTGAACGCTTCCAAATATTCCAAGTGAAGTAATAACTAGATACAACCTACCTTCGACCAGGATAGCATGTCTCTCACAGAGAACTTCTTACGGAAGATTCCCTTTTTGTGAATATTCAGGTTGTCCTGTGCATATTTCTCGATATCACTCTCCGAGGGAAGTTTCTTCTCTACACTTAGCACCAAGCACGGAGCCTGGAACAGCCGGAACACAACAGCGCACTAACAGTGATGTGATAATAGACTACGACCCAAACAAACGAGTTGGTGGGTTCTTGGTACCAATACAAGGAATCAAGTTATCCGGGGAAGAGTGGGTAGGGAGGGGTACTTGAGATTAGATGGTAATGAACTGATCAAAGGCTGGAAACAGTTGATGATGACAGTTATATTGGCGGAGAGGCTATCAGAAGGTTCGTCAGGCTTCAAAGTTGACAGTAAGTTATTTGTACTCCTAAAGTCTAATATTAACAATGATTTTGGAGGGGAAAAAAATCCTTTTAATTTAAACTCCTGTGTGTAGTAGACATTTTGCTTTCAATAAAATACAAGTGTTCAACTTATAAAGTTGGCCGGCAGTAAGAGAGGCCCTACGAGCTCTCACATCAAAATGGCGTCAAACATCGTAAATCAGGAACCAGTGACCATGGGTTACCTCTGTGTGCTCCAGGATCGGGGAGTACAACATGGGCGGGGGTGGGGCCTCTTTCTTCCTCTTTAGTGAAGCATGTTGCGTCTCCAGGGGCAGCGTCTGGACACAGCAGCCTGACAACAACTGACACTTCAATACCACATTTTAAACTCTTAGAAAGTATCAAGTGACTTAGTTAGGAATAGGATATTTGAGTCCTTGAGGATATTTAAAATTCAAAAAATGGAAAAAAAATAATTCCAAATCTTAAATTTAAATAAAAAATATAGATTTTCAAATTTTGAATGTATTTGTTTTGGAGCTTTAAAATTGCTTATATTGTTAGTTTGGTCCCAACATGGTTAAACACCGGACCTATGTCCGAGTTTTGTATGAAGCTCATTTTCAAGCACTTGAACAATTATTTTTTGTGTTCAACCTTGATAACAACCACTTCGGTGGCCACATGGTCTAAGGCGCTACTCTCGCAATAGACTAGACTGCCGATGACGGGGAGATCAAGGTTCGATCCCAGTCAGATGTATTGAAGGGAGTTTTTACTAAAATGTTTCCCACGCTGTCTTCGTGTAAGTAGAGGTATATCCCCTCTAAATTCAACCTTTCTCATCCCTAACCCACTAGTGTCAATATTACATAAGCGTATAACCCAAATGGGTAGTAAGATAAAATAAATTTATAATATTTAACAACGAACAGCTCCGACTAACAGATTCTTGTTTATAACGAACAGTTTACATTTCCCTGGCCAGATAACACGGGCTCTTAGTGTGAAACAACTTCTCAGTAACAGAAACGACCCGCCTCGGTGGCGTAGTTGGCTAACTCGCTGGTCGTATTGAGCTGCTCGACTGCTGAGGACGGGGAGATCGAGGTTCGAATCTCGGTCGGGTGAACTGGGGGCGGTTTTTCCTAAATGGTTCTCCACTCTCACTTCACGCAAATGCGGGTTTACTTCCTCTAATACAACCTTCCCAATTCCTAATCCACTAGCATAATTAGTACTTAAAGCATATAACCCGAACTGATAGTAAGACACGGTGCTAAATAAATAAATAATAATAATAATAACAACAACAATAACAACAACAACAACAACAACAGAAATGAACACTGCTATAGATGCATATCTCACGTGAGTTGTATTAAGATCTCGTGACTAACAGAGTGATATTCTAACCAAGAGTATGAGACTATAGTTCCAGAACGACGTTGTACCCACCTGTCTGAAGAACCGCATCTTTCTGAGACTGGTGGACATTCGCTGAACCTCCCGATGCTACACTAGGCGCGTAATATCCCAATCCATCGACAGAGTCGTCATTATTGTGGCAATCTGCGACAAAACCCATCACTTTAAAACAGTTATACATGAATTGAACCTGGGATCTTATGTGACTGTGGTAATAAAACTGTTTCTGCTGTTAATATAGCTCATTTGTTGATGTTCTCAGGAGCGAGATGTGTACCTGTGTGGTACTGGGATCGTATCCTGTGAAACTGTGTGAAGCTGTCTCGATGTTGCTCTTCCTCCAGATAGTTGCTGTCGTCAAGGTACTCCTGGGAGCTAGAATCTTCTTGATTTGACATCCCTTCATCGTCAGCAAATTCATCGCTGTCATCCTCCTCTTGTCCTCGCGAGTGATCCTCGTCCTCTGAATGTAGCGAGTCTGCCTCCTCATTCAGGGGATCCCCGAACTTGTAGCAGCCTAAGAACAATAGTACAAGGGTGATCCCTCCAGAAATTATCTAATACAACAGTGATCCCTCCAGAAGTTATCTACTACAACAGTGATCCCTCCAGAAGTTATCTACTACAACAGTGATCCACTCCAGAAGTTATCTACTACAACAATGACCCCTCCAGAAGTTATCTACTACAACAGTGATCCCTCCAGAAGTTATCTACTACAACAGTGATCCCTCCAGAAGTGATCTACTACAACAGTGATTTGTGCTGTCTCTTCTAAGACATGTTTTACTCAACTGTGTTGACAGACACGGATGTAAGTTAACCTAAAGACGAAGTGTGCATCAGTTACCCGAAAGTTTGGCTTGTTCCAGGATGTATTGCTGCAGGGGCAATAAGTGGGCGTGTATCTGTGGATCCAGATTGTACGGATAATCCATGTTACTGTACAGGGGTGTATTATTGTCCAAAGTCTGCCTACAGACCTCAGAGTTGTCGTTGTAGCTGAAGTTGGTCTGAAACAAATCATTAACGTTTTATCTGTTTAGCGCAATAAATATGAATTCATTTTACAACAGTGTTTTTTTGTGAATATCTTGCACCATTAATACACACCTTTATGTAAATGGTTAACAGAAATGTATAAATTATAAAAAATAATGGTTATCCTTGTGAAAAATTTACAAAATAATTATACAAATACAATGTAAGCAAGACTAGAGGGGCAGGGATTGGGTGTTAGCTATCTTTACTTATAAAGGGGGTAGAGGGTCTAAAAAAAGGTGCTTATATGATACTTCAATGCCCCCTTACTCTAAATTATTATTATTATTATTATTATTATTAGCACCGCGTCTTACTACCCGTTCGGGTTGTACGCACTCACGCTAATGTGTAATGGTAGGGTGATTGTGAGATGAAATGGAGGACCTACAGTTTAACGTGGGATCCGAACCACGGTGGAGGCCTGGCATTCCCCACATTCACAAGATGTCTTGTCAGAGGTGAAGCAAGGGTTTGGTAATCAGATAAATCTGTGCCGGAACCGAGGATTGAACCCCGGAACCCAGCACAGAGGTCCGACACCTTACCCCTAGACCGCAAGGTCACCTACTCTAAATTCTACTTTCCTCATTCCTAAAACATTAACATAATGAGTATATATATATATATATATATATATATATATTATCTATAGCACAAAGAGGTAGGCACTAAAAAATATGTAATACAGCTTTTTTATGTGATTTTAGAGGCTCAAGTGATGTAAATAAACAAACTATGTTTTGAAGTCTAAAACAACTAATAAAACTATCCAAACTTTGAGAATATCTCATATAACTGATTCAGGTGATGAGAACCCCCTAACGTAACCTGAGGTAACTAACCGTGTCCTTGGGGGGCACAGTCAGGGGAAGACTTGGTTTAGTGTCCCCAGAGATGAGTTTGTCAAACAGAAGCGAGGCGTTGGGGGGCGGCCCGATCGAAGAAAACAGGTTTGGTCGGTTGATTGTCAAACAGAAGCGAGGCGTTGGGGGGCGGCCCGATTGAAGAAAACAGGTTTGGTCGGTTGTGGGGCAGAGCAGTGGGCGATGTGGACGATGTAGAGGGACTAGAAGAGGGCTCCTCGCTGGAACAATTGCGCTCCTCACTGTTGACCAGGGTCTTGCTCGAGGGCGGGGGCAGAACTTGATCCGTATTCCCCCTGCAGCTCCCGCACTTGTGATTGGTTGGTTTGTGTGTTACCTGCTGACAGGTGTAACACACGTGATTGGTTGGCTTGTGTGTTACCTGCTGACAGGTGTTACACACGTGATTGGTTGGCTTGTGTGTTACCTGCTGACAGGTGTTACACACGTGATTGGTTGGCTTGTGTGTTACCTGCTGACAGGTGTTACACACGTGATTGGTTGGCTTGTGTGTTACCTGCTGACAGGTGTAACACACGTGATTGGTTGGTTTGTGTGATACCTGCTGACAGGTGTTACACACGTGATTGGTTGGCTTGTGTGTTACCTGCTGACAGGTGTTACACACGTGATTTGCAACAATCCTTATAGATAGTAGAACGTTCATATGTTATCAATGGTGATGTTTACCTGGGCCACTTCCCTCCCTCTGGACTCAACCTTCGTCTTCCTGTGGGCGAGCAAAGAAGCTCCCACGTGCTGCTCGTTGGAAGTTACGGGAGAGTTTGGGTATTTCCTGCGACTCTGGGGGGTACACTCCACGGATCTGAGCCCAGAGTTGCTCGGGCCGACAAAATACTTCTCGTGCATGGAATCTTCTTCGTCCTGGAAACAATGTCTGATGTTACTCACGCCAGAGATGCAAGAACGGCCCAAGTACAAGTAACATAGAAGACGCGTGGGGATGATCGAGCGGCTCAATTCCAAGACATGACTCGGTAAAGTCGGTCTCGGAGAAGTGACGCGGAAATCTGGTGTCGAGCAGGCTTCGTCTGTACTTGGTTCATACTTGGATGATATTTCCACCAGATGGTGCAGAGGCGTGCATGAACTATCGAGACAACAGGTATTTTAACAATTGTTTTGTTTCTTCAACAGAATACGGTGGGCCTAGATTATCTAGATATTGATTCACCAACTACTCAACTAATATCCACCGTTCTGATATAATAGCTATACAAACGAAAGGCCTATGAACTTATATTCTGGTCAAACCACACTCACCTTTAAGAGATTACAGGTAAAACTAAAATTCCTTGTTATTTCTTCGCATGCTTTTTCCTCGCTGCCACTTGGGGGTTTGTATGTATTTTTATATATATATATTTTTAAAGTGTATGATTTTTGATCTTTTCCAATAAAAAGATTCACTCCTCCCCACTGAAAACCGCGTTTGTTCAACTTTTCTGCCATTTTAACAAATCTTTGAACATTTATAATCAGTTTTGTTAACTTAATGAGCAAAATCACCTCCGTAGAAGGCAGTGGATGTTGTTTCCCCCCCGGGGTGTGGTAGCCCTGCGGGAGAGTTGCTCATGTGACTTGCCAGCAAGACGTTCTAGTGAGGCATCTGATAGACTTTCCTTCGACTTGACTTGTGCTTGACTGGCACTTCGGCCGCGCTTAGCATCGTTCCTGGGTGCCACCCATAGCCACTTACAGATACAGGGCTTTCGTAGAACTTACATCATACAGTTCCCTTACTTTTTCAGGTTTTCACAGCCAGAAACACACATTTAGCAAGAAGAGACACACACACAAAACCTTCTTTTTCGAGTAAAAGAAGACGGAGAATAGAAGAGCTAACTAGATTCCTCGTCTCGGTTTTGTCTGGTGATCATATTCCGTAGCGGTTGTCTGAAACAATGTGGTCCAAACAATTTGTCTCTTTCTATCCCAGGGTAAGAGTGGTACCTGGTAGTCATGGTAACGGTCCTGGCGCTGCATGAAGCTGTAGCTACGCGCCAACGGGGCGCCGAGGGGCGGAGGGTGAGAAGACGGGAAACGGTTATCTTGTCCGGCGAAGCCGCTTTCACTCTCTGCGACATCGAAGCTCCTCTGTTTGGCGAGCAGTAAGGAGATGGTCCGCTGGGGGTTCCCCGGGATTGAGAGACTGTACTTGTCGAGACTGGACCTATGGACCTACATTTCGACAAGGGACAAACATTTGTTGTTGTTTTTTTGGTCAACAAGTCTTACTACCCATCCGGGCTATACCCACATGCACTAGAGATGAATTAGTGTGGTTGTGGAAAAACACCTTCATACACCTGACCGAGACTTGAACCATGATCTCCCTTTTCTCTCTTTAAAGCACTTTAAGGAAAACCACCTTTTTCTTTTTGGGGTAATTTGTTAGACATGGTATGGGTATGTTGAACACAATTTGGTTTTTACAATGTTTAAGGAAGTCACTAATGAGAGTTGAGAGCTGAGCAATACCTGAGAGTTGGCCTCGCCCAACGGTTTCTTCTTGAAGATGGGCGTGCTAGTGGACAAAGTGAGACTCGTAGCTCCATGCTGGTGGTGATGGGGAGACTCTAGGAGTCTATAGCCAGATTCTAGGGAGGTGCGGCTGTGAGAGACAGAACTGGAGTCACTGGAGCGTCCCGAGTCCTGTAACATGACAGTACAATATTCTAGAGAGGTGTGGCCATGACAGTACAATATTCTAGAGAGGTGTGGCCATGGCAGTACAATATTCTAGAGAGGTGTGGCCATGACAGTACAATAGTCTAGAGAGGTGTGGCCATGACAGTACAATATTCTAGGGAGGTGTGGCCATGGCAGTACAATATTCTAGAGAGGTGTGGCCATGACAGTACAATATTCTAGAGAGGTGTGGCCACGACAGTACAATATTCTAGAGAGGTGTGGCCACGACAGTACAATATTCTAGGGAGAGGTGTGGCCATGACAGTACAATATTTTAGGGAGAGGTGTGGCCACGACAGTACAATATTCTAGAGGTGTGTGTCCATTACATTACAATATTCTAGGGAGGTGTGGCCATGACAGTACAATATTCTTGGGAGAGGTGTGGCCACGACAGTACAATATTCTTGGGAGAGGTGTGGCCACGACAGTACAATATTCTAGGGAGGTGTGGCCATGGCAGTACAATATTCTAGAGAGGTACGGTGTTACCTGAGAGTGGGCAGCCCGACTGTACCAAGATCCGCTCCCATGACTGCCCCTTCTGCCCCTGTGTCTCCCATCCTCCTCGACAGGCCCGTGGTGACGATGGTGATGATGGTGATGATGGTGAGAACGACGGCTGGACCTCGGAGACTCTGCTGGTGAAGTTTGAGTTTCAGATGTTGCGTGAGTCATGACTTGTCTGGCGGAGCTCGTCTTGCTTGAGGAGTGCTAACATCACAGACAAACAATCACCACCTTCTCAAGTTTCATAAACTACATTTTGGTAAAAAAAAAAACTTTGAAATTTCGGCTAGAAAACCATTAATTTTGCTTCAATATTTCTAAAAAGAATATATATATATAT
>CABFOW010002974.1:44056-62574 GCA_902141385.1 Timema californicum
TTTACCCCAAGACCACCGAGGTCAATTTCCTATCGTAATTATAGTAGCTAAAATATTCTAGTGAAACTAGAATGAATAAAAGAATAAGAGAAAATTATTGAAAGATAAAGGGGGGAAAAAGAAGCCTGTATTACCGAAACAGGTTATTAAGATCCCGAAAGGGGGCGAGAGTTAAAATATTTACATAACACGCTACAAACCCAACAAACCTCCATCTGAAACAGGTAGCAAACCGTCATTCCAACTGTTAAATAGAGTATTTTAAAACTAGCCTTCACGTTTCTCAAACAAAGATATTGTTTTCTCTCTACATTTAGAGAAGTCACCGGTGTAGAGCTATGTGAGTGTACATTGTCTACCTGAGGGAGATGTTCGGGTTGAGAGGGCTTGCTACTGTGAACGCTGCGTCCTGGCGTCTGAGTCGACACAGACTCCTTCTTTTTGTCCAGCACTGGCTCGGTGTTGTGTTTCAGAGTCTGCACAGGAAGTAACACATACAACATGAGTTGACCCTTACGCTCTCTAATCCCTCCCCTACTAGCAAGCTGTGCACACACCTGTAGCTTAGCCAGGAAGTAACACATACAACATGAGTTGACCCTTACGCTCTCTAACCCCTCCCCTACTAGCAAGCTGTGCACACACCTGTAGCTTAGCCAGGGGGATGATGTCGCAGTTCTGCGGCCGGTGCCAGACTGTCTTCTGAGAGGTAGCGTTGTAGTAGTAGAACCTCGACGTGTTCTGATCAAACAACTCCCACCATTGGTTGTTGTCCGTCTTCTTGCTGTCGACAAACATCGCCCCACCGTCTTACTAGTCTGACCCTGATGAAGAGTTTAGGGGAGATGTACCTGCATTTGCATGGAGTTAAAGTGGGAAACCACCTATCCTCGAGTCCTTGGACGGGCATTCGAGCCCTGACATCCTTGCCGGTGGAAAACCAGAGTGGATGTACCCGAGATTTACCTTGTGTTCCCACCAATTAGGGCTGCGTTTCGTAGATTTACAACACACACAATCCTCAGAATAGAACACGGTCTTCAAAATATTTAATTTAGGACAAAGTTAACGATGTCGGACCATAATAATTTGAATAATATACGTTGAAAAAAGGAATGTTCCCTTTAGCCAAAAGGTATTTTACTAATGCAATAAATTAACAAAAACAGCGCAAGAATGATTTAATGAAAAATAATTATTCTATAGGAATTCTATAAATGATCATTTCTCCAACATTTTTGATTTAGGTGAAATGTTCTTGGTATGAGTTAATTACCCCGCCTTCCTAATATTATAAATAACATTTTAGAGATGTCCTGTTATACTGGAATATACTCGAGCTGTGACATACACTGTTACTCCAGGCGGAGGGTCCCAGACGCATTCTCCAGTCGTCAGGTTGGCATACATGTGTTCCTTGGTCCTGGGTTCGATGATCTCCACCCAGTCCATCCTGCAACAGAGCCGAGATACACGACTCGTTGGAGAGAACAACAAACAAATGGTTGGGGTGAAGGGGGAGAGGGGAGAGATCAGCCAATACCGGGACGTTTGAAGGACTTGGCCCCTATCCCCTCTGTCTCCATAACGTTTTAAAAAGGGGTACACCTTTAATAATAATAATATTTAGTACCGCGTCTTACTACCCGTTCGGGTTATACGCTTTAAGTACTAACTACACTAATGGATTGGGAATTGAACTCACATTTGCGTAGAGGGAGAGTGGAAAACCATTTAGGAAACACCACCCCCAGTTCATCCGACCGAGATTCGAACCTCGATCTCCCTGTCCTCAGCAGTCAAGCTCAACACGACAAGCGCGTTAGCCAACTACGCCACCGAGGCGGGTTACACCTAGAAGCTACATGGATTGGTTCTCATTTGGAACTTTTTTTTTTATTAGAATTCTCTTCAAGCTATTTATATGATCCTCCCCCTATAATCTTTGAAATTTGGCTGCCATTAGAGTCTATTTAGAGTGGTCCTTGCCTGGATATTTTTTTGAAAATTGGATGTCTCTTTTAAGGCTAAAAGGGAAATACATTTAGAGGGGATCAAACTTATTCCAAAAGGGGGCAAACTATTTCTAATAGATGGAAATGGCTGACCTGCCACCTCCACTCCCCCCTCCCCCCTCCCCCAGCCCTACCCAGTTTTGCTGCCACCGACTCATTCTCTTGGTCAAGAACACAACTTTTATTAGGATTTCCTCCTTTTTATTATTATTATTATTATTAGCACCGCGTCTTACTACCCGTTCGGGTTATACACATCCTCCTTTTTAAAGTGCTTGGTTTACCCTTTGTTGCTAGTAAAATGGACAGTGAAGTTATCTTCGATTAATCGAGACCTGCCTCGGTGGCGGAGTTGGCTAACGCGCTTGTCGTGTTGAGCTCGACTGCTGAGGACGGGGAGATCGAGGTTTGAATCTCGGTCGGGTGAACTGGGGTGGTTTTTCCTAAATGGTTTTCCACTCTCCCTCCACGCAAATGCGGGTTCACTTCTTCTAATTCAACCTTCCCAATCCCTAATCCATTTGAGTAATTAGTACTTAAAGCGTATAACCCGAACGGGTAGTAAGACGCGGTGCTTATTATTATTATTATTATTATTGATTAATCGAGCCTAAACAATCACACAAACTTAATTATGATCCTACCATAGACGTTGACTAATATCATCTAACATAATTATCTGGGCCCACTGCCGAGATCACAATCAACTTGACGTTCACTTAACTAGTGCGTGATCAGGATTCACTCAACTTTTAACTTAATTCATGCAAAAATTGTTCACTGAAATGGAACCCAAACATTTAGGTCTGATTAGGGTACAAGTTCTTTCAATATAAGTTAGTGGATATTCAAGGTTCCGGTGTTCGCAAGACGTAGACGAACTATACGCATTCCACCAACAAATAAAGTTCTAAGTAGCCCTATGGAAATGGTCGACTAGAACTTGCTTGTGGTACTCTTCACTTAACATTCACATAACGTAAAAAGTTCTCTTCTTGACACGCTTTAAGTTAAGTGAACATTTAAGTTAACTAAATCGTGATCGCTTAAATTTAAAAACATGAGAACATTTACGTTACATGAACACCTAGTGTATGTTAAGTTGATTGTAATTCCGACATAGACATAGGCTAATATACCTGAAAACTGGGTCTAATAGATAAATCGAGAGAAAAAAAAAGTAGCTTCATTAAACATGATCTAGCCATTGACGTAGGATAATATAATAAACTGGGCCTAAAATGTATCTTCATTAAAGACGTAGGATACTGTAATAAGCTGGGTCTAATAAACATGCAAACAAATGTAGCTTCTCTAAACGTAGAACTAGTTTAAAAAGCCAAATAAACTAAGCAGGCATTCCTTATTTATATTTGAAAGAAAGAAATTTGGTATAAGCCCACTTTACTATCGATTTTGGTCTCCGTCTAGCTTTTGTACTTGTGAAAGGAGAAGATGCATATAAGCAAATATAAATACCTTCCTGATGTCATTTTAACAATGAGAAATTGGCAAAAACTCTCTAGTTATCACATTTTTGTCACATAATTTTCACGCTACAATTAATCTTCCAACTTTAGGTAGACATTTTTTTTATTTAACCATCCAATTCAAGAAAGGTTAAAAACAATTAAATTCATTCATAGTGTCGCTTGAAAGTTTAGTTTCTTGGTTTAAATTTCTAACGAGTATTTACATATATTATATGAATAATAAAACCGCAATGACTGATTTGTTAAAATTAATTTCAATCATTTGAAGTGAATGTGTAGTTCATGAAAGAAATTGATCTAATGGAACGATTCTTTCATCAGAACTAGTTGAACCTAAGATGAACTAGTTCATATTATCAAACGTTATCGAGCTCTAGTTCAAAAGGGGCGTGATACTTTATTTCTAAGAAGGCATTCAGCAAGAAATTGAAATGGATTTCTTCAACCCTAGTTAGCAATTAGCAAATCAAGTTAAATTTAGGTTTGGGAAGGGGGAGCTTAACGTCGGAGACTAAGAAAGTTTATGAATAAATTATTCTATAAGTTATTTTGAGTATTTCCTTTTGGTTATATTATGACAGAAAATTCAAATAATAGGCGCTGTAAATTATTCGAGAATTTCCATTGAATATTTCCAAAACGAAGGTATGTCGAAACCAATGTCGCACCCTTTCTTCCCCCAAGAACCCAAATGATTTTGATCAAAACTTAAAATAGGACTACGTCAAGTTGAACTATAAAATTGAGCATCACTGGGAATATGTTGAATGCACATTTTTAAGTTTAATAAACAATTAATTTCAATAATTTGTCAGCAAAGTATTGCTCCAAACAACTTCTTGCATCCAAATTTTTGACATTTTACCTGGTGCTCCTAAGAAATTTAATTTTGGTGTTATACAGCCTTGATTGTTTTCCGCCCCCACCTTCTACCCCAAATATTATTATTATTATTAGCACCGCGTCTTACTACCCGTTCAGGTTATACGCACTTATGCTAATGTGTGATGGTAGAGTGATTGTGATATGAAATGGAGGACCTACAGTTTAACGTGGGATCCGAACCACGGTGGAGGCCTAGCATTCCACACATTCACAAGATGTCTTGTCAGAGGTGAAGGAAGGGTTTGGTAATCAGATAAATCTGTGCCGGGACCGAGGATTGAACCCCGGCCGCCAGCACAGAAGTCCGACACCTTACCCCTAGACCGCCATGTCACCTACCCCAAATAAATTGCTGAAAGGATGACCCGACCACCGCGAAGTGGGGGCAGGATGTTACGTTCTTCTGACGACTCTGTCTATAGTCAGGTTTGAATAGTTTTTGTTTTGTAATCTCAGAAAGACTTACCCCTTCCACAGTTCTCACCAGCCTCTTTCCTCGTCAATCTTAGCTTTGTTGCCTGACGAGCGTCAGAACGGTGACAACTAGTCATTTTATTGCACCACAGTTTTGATATTGTTGATACAGCAAATACGGTAGTGTTTGTTTGTCCACTTTTGGGGGACCCTCTTCGGTGGCCGCATGGTCTGAGGCGTCACACTCGCAAGAGACTATAGACTGCTGATGACGAGATCGGAATTTGAATCCCGGTTGGGTTAAAAGAAGGTATTTTTTACTACGTGTTTTGCCAGTCTTCCTCTACACTTTGTCCAAATTCAACCCTACTCATTTCCAACACATTAGAGTAACAGTACATATAGATATAGCCCGAACGACAAAAGGGGAAAAAAAAATCTTTTGGGGGCGGGGTAAGGGATCTGAACTCACAAGAGGGTTTTCGCCAAGCTCTAGTGGTAGAAACCAAGGGGAGTTATTACCCCTCAAAATGGCCCATGGTTTCACGGCCCTTGCCAAAAAAACGGAGACAATGGTTTTGTTTTCTTAACAAGTGATATTTTCAACGAGATCAGCCAGACTTTCACTCAGTTAAATAAACCTCTCTGATCAAATTAAGAATAATTAATTCCCTCGGTGAAGCGTCCGGTTCCCACACCCTATTAGTGCGTGATATTCTCCCCAACTCATTGATCTAGAGGTTCAGGCCCCCACAGATGATAGCTTAAATAATCCAACTGCCTTGTTTCGTTAAGAAGGGCGTGTTGGAGGAGTGGAGAAGGCGCAGATGGCACCAACAGCATTCACTTTGTTAGGAAGGGCGTGTTGGAGGAGTGGAGAAGGCGCAGATGGTAGCATCGATGGCACCAACAGCATTTACATCAGTTTGAAAGATTCATCAATTCATCAGTGAACGTGATGCTTCTAAGAGCCAAGGATCTTTCAACCTCGTTAAGAGGCGTTTGACTCAACGTCTTAAAAATACCTCCACCATCATCATCATCAGCAGGGACTGCAGAAATTAATGTAACAGTTTCAAGTTCAACTTATCTGCTGTAGATCTGCAATTTTATAGCATATATTCTTCTGAGTTAATTCTAATCCTGTTCGGATTACACTCGTTCATTTGTTATTGTGTTAGTTAATAGGGGAGTACCCGCTTCGGTGGCCGAGTGGACCTACGCGCTACTCTTGCAGTGGACTAGACTGCTGATGAGGGGAAGATCTAGGTTCGAATCTTGGGCAGGTGTACTGACGGTTTAAAAAAACATATTTTCCACTTTATCTCCACACAAATGCGGGTACACTTCCTATATATATATATTTATATAGAGAGAGAGAGAAAGAGCCTTCAACCCTAAGATCCTCAGCGTAGTTAGTACATTAGTGTATAACCCAAAAGGGTAGTAAGATGCAGTGTTAAAAGAAAGAAAAGAATGTTAGTCTTTTGAATACATTAGTCAACGTTTCGGCCGGACCATTTGACTAATGTATTATTATATTATTACCGTTTTCTTGGTGTTGGCGATATTATTGTCCGACTTATATTTTATCAACGCTACTGGGGCTATCACTCTTTTTGAATTGACCGATTAAATCAGCACACAACTTATAAACTAACTTAAAACTAGAACAGAGAAAATATCCTCCTCCCTGGAAGTTAGTTCATCACTGTTAAAGAAAGAATCCACATTTCATCAGTGATACACGCATGCTTCCAACCTATGGAGGCATCCTAGTTAATTATTGGGGCTACATTTTTACTTGCAAAGTTCAAGAAATAAACTAGGAGAGATAATTACAATGTCCATTTTTAGATTTTTTATATATTTAGCACCGCGTCTTACTACCTGTTCGGGTTATATGCTTTAAGTACCAATTACTCTAATGGATTAGGAATTGGAAAGGTTGAATTAGAGGAAGTGAACCCGCATTTGCGTGGAGGGAGAGTGGAAAACCATTTAGGAAAAACTACCCCCAGTTCACCCGACCGAGATTCGAACCTCGATCTCCCCGTCCTCAGCAGTCGAGCTCAACACGACAAGCGCGTTAGCCAACTACGACACCGAGGCGGGTGATTTTTTGTAATGTATGTAAGAACTAAAGAACGTGACTTTCATTGGTTGCTGGTTTGAAAGTATCCAATGAGATTGCTCCATCCTTATTGGCTGTTCTTGGTCATGGTAATCAAGATCAATGCGGATAATGCTCAAGTCTAATTATTCTAACTATTTTACCAGGGTTTACACACCAAATTTTCTTAGGGTGAATTTAGACCTCGATTTATAGGTTCGTGTGTCCAAACACGAACGTTGGTAGCAAACCCAAAGAAAACGTCTAATCTATGGCAGAGCCATCCAATCATCTTTCAACCGAAGGAAAAAAGCAACCATTTTACCAGAGGAATTAACAATACTTTTTATCTTCGACTATTTTCGTGACTTGCTGCTTAAGTAAACACCTCTTCGTTCCGTTGCACTAATATCTGCTTCGGTGGCTGCATGGTCTAAGGCGTTACTCTCGCAGTAGGATAAGATGTATCGAGTGTGGTTTTTCCAGTCTCCCTCTACACAAATGCGGGTACACTTCCTCTAAATATAACTTTCCTAACACCAGAGACATTAGCGTATGATCCGAACAAGTGGTGAGACAAGACTAAAAAATGAATGATGGGGGAAAAAAAGATAACTTTCAATGCATACAAGTTTGACTTTTTTTTACAAATTGTTAAAAAATTGACCAGGGTGACCTGGTGGTCTAGGGGTAAGGTGTCGGACTTCTGTGCTGGGGTCCGGGGTTCAATCCTCGGTCCCGGCAAAGATCTATCTGATTACCAAACCCTTCCTTCACCTCTGACAAGACATCTTGTGAATGTGGGGAATGCCAGGCCTCCACCGTGGTTCGGATTCCACGTTAAACTGTAGGTCCTCCATTTCATCTCACAATCACCCTACCATTACACATTAGCATAAGTGCGTAAAACCCGAACGGCTAGTAAGACGCGGTGCTAATAATAATAATAATAATAATAATAATAATAATAATAATAATAATAATAATAATGTTAAAAATGTTCAATATTTGAACTGAAACCTAGGGCCGAATGCAAGAACTTGACTAAGTGAATGCTTTGTGGACACCAGCGTGGGGTAGATTAAAAGGTGGTGCTATAGTTTGCTATGGACTACCTTACAAGCTTCACCATAGTGGAATATGCAAAGGTAAGCTTACTATCTTCCGGGTAAACGGAGGATACATTCACATCTAATAATAATAATAATAATAATAATAATAATAGTAATATTTAGCACCGCGTCTTACTACCCGTTCGGGTTATATGCTTTAAGTACTAATTACTCTAATGGATTAGGAGTTGGGAAGGTTGAATTAGAGGAAGTGAACCCTCATTTGCGCGAAAGGAGAGTGGAAAACCATTTATGAAAAACCACCCCCAGTTCACCCGACCGAGATTCGAACCTCGATCTCCCCCGTCCTCAGCAGTCGAACTCAACACGACAAGCGCGTTAGCCAACTACGCCACCGAGGCGGGTCGATCACATATAAAAGGTAAGGAATGGGATTAAGTATATCTACTTCAATTTTAATTTTATTTACTACTAAAATTATAACACTATCTTATAAAAGTATAGTAGTTTAAATTCTGTTCTTGATCTGAAGGGTGATTGTTTTCTCACGTTTTTAAACTTGTGATCAGGAGTTCCCGAGACCGGATGAGAAATAAGGAGTGGGATAAAATAAAAATTGTTTTGTTAATAAAATGTTTTTATTTCCAACTGTAATAGTGTTCACTTAATAAGACATCATACTCATAATTTTGGAATGCATTTTTCTTTTTTTCAAATTTGTGAAAGCCACATTTGTAATATACAAATAATGGTTACAATTAATTTTATGTACATCATTGTGATTCCTGGTTGTCTGAATATACAATCACCTCGTTACAATGGAATTACAATAATAATAATTATAATAATAATACTTTTGGAATGAGAAGGCCTTCTAAAGAATTTGCATTGGGAAATCTGATGGGTAGTAATGGGGGGGTAATTTGTCACACTCTCTAGTTTGTCTTTAGCTTCAATTATTGAATATATACACAAAGCGTAGCCGGAGAAATGTTTTCTGCATAAAAGTGTCTGAAATAATGTCACCTCACGGTAGTGTGTCGATTATCTGGGGTTAACGGGACCGAGGTGGACTCGAATGATACAGAACACTTAAGATTATAAACTAAACACTAGATTATCACAACTTTAAAAAAAAATCATGACAAATAAATAAGCTGCAGCAGTAACGCTCAGTGGGGGGAAATGACTTAACTAAGTTGAGCGCGCACAATATTTATGGACCCATACTATGTGGAAACACAATGACTCACTCCGATTCTAATTAAAAATGGCCGGACCAGTTAAATGATATAATTATTTCCAAGACAATTCTCACGAAACATAAGAACGAGTTCCCACCTCGGAGAATGGGGATTTATCGCGTACGGAGGAAAGTACTGGGAAGGTGGACACACACACAACATGGCTTCTACGACGAGAAGGAGAACACGGTTTACACTGCTACCGCTGGAAATAGGCAATGAAAGCGTCTTGAAGAAAATTGATAGTCCCCGCCCAATCCCTGGAGCTAGGATTCATTATATAGGATTTCATCAGGAGGAAGTGTGAAACTGTCCAACACAACTCCATAAATTATAATTAGCACCGCGTCTTACTACCCGTTCAGGTTATACGCACTTACGCTATGTGTAATGGTAGGGTGATTGTGAGATGAAAATGGAGGACCTACAGTTTAACGTGGGATCCGAACCACGGTGGAGAACTGGCATTCCCCACATTCACAAGAGGTCTTGTCAGAGGTGAAGGAAGGGTTTGGTAATCAGATAAATCTGTGCCGGGACCGAGGATCGAACTCCGGCCGCCAGCATAGAAGTCTGACACCTTACCCCTAGACCGCCAGGTCACCAACTCCATAAAAAGAGGAAACACAAATGGGAGAAAAAGAAAATCGGCCAAGATAAATAGTTTTAACGATTTACAAATCTCGGCCATTGTTCCAATGAACATATCCGTTTGAATTGAAACAGAACCAAACATACGTATGAAGATGCCCCAATGCAAATTACTGTGATAGTCACAACAGAAATGGTGAGGCCTTTTTTTTATATTAAATACCACAACCCATTTGTTTTGTTTTGATGAAAAAACATTAGTTCAATAATTTAAATTATTTATTTTTTTAGACATTTCTATTTTAGAATTATCTTTTTTTTTTTTTTGGCTAAGCCAATAATTATATACATATGTACTGTATTAATGTACACATTTTTGATTATTTTTTAAAAATTTTCAATATATTTTATGCTACTTTGGAAATTGTTTCTTCTAGCAGCTAAATGAATGCTAATATTGCACTTGATGAAGGCCCGCATAACTTACAAGTTATGTCAAGCTGATTAGTAACTGGTCATGTGACATACGAATCAAGTCAGGATAGCAAACTGTGGTATTTAACGATGAGCAGTTGGTGGAACCTTAAAGAGTATCGACAGACAACATTCAAGGTCCTGAGTTCATTTCATCTGTCAATTTAAATTTCGAAATAATATCCGTGAGTAGAATAACAGTCACAGACATTATACCCTTATCAGGCCAGAAACAAAAATAAAACATATACTTCGATCAAAGTTTAGTCAAATTGGTGTCACGATTTTATACAAATTTTAACAAATAAATTTAAGGAGTGTGTGAAACTTTAAAGCTTTTAATTGTCTTTGAAAAAAAATTCTGGCTTCAACAATCCTTCAATAAAAATATTGACAGATAAAAAAACATTTTCCAAATAATTTTAGTTCATAAAGTTATATAAATAACCACAATATATTTTTTCAAGCATAAAACTACTTAAAAAAAAAGACTTTTGAGTTCACTTCGAATTAAAAAAAAAGGTACTTTGCACGCCCTTAAATAAATGTATTCCTTAGATCAGCAGAGAGAATGATTAGGTCGGTGTTTAATTAAATGCGCAGTGATCCTCTGGACTAATTTGGAATGCAAATGAAATCTGATACATGTCTAGAAAGTTGGCAGTAAAATAATAGCCAAAATATGAACCGAGTCGCTATTTGGCCCCGAACACGGTCACAGAGCGAACCGTGTAACGATGCAACTGAACTCATCATCGATAACTGCTTCGATTCGCTTGTTCAAACTTACCAAGGAAAAAGTGAAAATATATCATTTAAAAATAAAATTAAGTTAATTCAAGAGAAAAAATAACTTAAACTCAATATATTTTAACTTTAACATAAAGTTCTAATTTTATAAAAAGTAGTATTCCTTCCTGATGATGGCTGTGGTTCGACTCCCCAATATTTAATAAAATGTATAATCTGCAATTAGATCATTTTTCATGGCAGGTTAGTACTTGGTTATTCCCTGTACTTTACAAGCCAATATTTCACAGAGGATTGGAAACCACTCGGTGGTTAAAAGACAGGTAAAAACATAATACTGGAATGCTGGGTGAAATCTAGAACAACCGGTGGCAAGCTGGGCTACGCTAGAAACTCCCGCTCCAAGTCACTCACCGAGGGTTTGCGCCCCTCGGAGCCCAGTTTGATTCGTCTGGTCACAGCCTGCAGAGGTATCGTAGCATCTTGACTCTGACCATGGACGGGGATATCCAACAAGGTTTCCATGGTGAGAGGCGAGAAACGAACCCGAGACACTGAGCCTTCTTTAGCAGACATGTAGCTACTGTCCTCGCTGGTGAGACTGTCGGGCGGGGTGGGGTTCGGGGGGGTACTTGGGGTGTAGTTGGACTTCTTGAGGCTGGAACGAAGCCTCACTTCAAGCGTCCCCGGGCGCTCGGAAGAACTCGACTCGTGAGAGTTCTGTCTCGACAAGTATGGAGGCGGATCTCTGCGAGAGTAGTACTGTGAAGGGGGAGGGAGGTATTCGGGCTCGTCCTCCAGACGGAAACTGGGGTTGATGTTGGAACTGCTGTTGTTGGTCGAGGACGAGGCGTTGGACATGTTGGAAGGTGTTCGCCGGTGACCAAACATCCTGGGAGGTGTTCTGAGCATGCCCGCGGTGGCAGGGTTGTCGTAAGCGGCGTGATGCTCACGTTCATTGTAGTAGTCAGGGTGACTGTAAGCCGGCAGGTAATCAGGTGAGTAGACAGCTGCGGCAGGTGGGTACAGCGCCTGCAAGTCAAACTTAGGGTGAGTCGACACCTGCGGCAGGCGGTACAATTCTTGCAAGTCACACTAAAGAGTGTAACACAACAGTGAGATCTTTGGTTTGACGTTATCAGTATGGAGATGCAGGCAATTTCTCGGAGGAATAAATAGATTAATAAATGGTGGAGTTTGCAAGTAGAATGATGATGATGATGATGATGGAGTGAGAGAGCCTTATTAAAAAAAGGGTGAGCTGAAACTGACCTCGGTACCCTCGGTGCTAGTACTGGACGACTTGCGTCGCGGCGTGCTGCTGTGTTGGGGAGAATCGGTGAAGCGAAGAGGTTTGTCTCCCTCCAGAGCGGTGATGTGAGGGCGTATGTGTCTGGCGGGGCCATGATACGTGTTGTGCGGGTAGCCGGAACTTGTGGTGAACTCGTAGTCGGGACCCAGGTAAGAGCTGCGGTTCGAATGTCCTCCACTGCTGTCTGCGTGGAACCACCATCGTCTCTCCTCTTGATCTTCCTCTGACCTGGACATACACACCCTCGATGTAATGCTATATAGCAAGGCACCTAGACATACTAGCTGTCATGCTATATAGCAAGGAACCTAGACACACTCGTTGTCATGCTATATAGCAAGGGACCTAGACACTCACTGTTGTGCTATATAGCAAGGAACCTAGACACACTCGTTGTCATGCTATATAGCAAGGAACCCAGGCACACTCGTTGTCATGCTATATAGCAAGGAACCCAGACACACTCGTTGTCATGCTATATAGCAAGGAAACTAGACACACTCGTTGTCATGCTATATAGCAAGGAACCTAGACACACTCGTTGTCATGCTATATAGCAAGGAACCTAGACACACTCGTTGTCATGCTATATAGCAAGGAACCTAGGCACACTCGCTGTCATGATATATAGCAAGGAACCTAGACACACTAGCTGGCATGCTATATAGCAAGGAACCCAGACACGCTCACTGTCATGCTATATAGCAAGGAACCTAGACACACTCACACTGCTATATAGCAAGGAAACTAGACACGTGTCTTGTGTCAATGAATACTCGCCTATCTAGTTGTAGTCGGGGGTGAAGAGGTGAAACGTTGGACAGCCTGACATCGTAACCGGAGGCAACTCCAGCCAGCATGGCAGCCATGTTGTATAGAACCAGCTCCGTAGAAGACAGTTTGGGTTTATGTCCGGGCAGCCCATTGAGGATGGCGGGCAGAGGCCCTGGTATGAATGGTGGGGGTTTGCAGTCAGCGGGCCAATCACCATCTACATCAAAATACCACTACTTAGATAAACATGTACATATTTTGTTACCCTCCGTTTACCACAAAAGGTAGCCCCAGGGGGTTTCCCCCCTATTCCTCTCGCTATAATTTACAAGAAAGGACCATAGTGTAGTTCGTCAAGGTAAGTCTGCTATACCTTGATTCTCTTACGAATAAACATAAGAGCACTTTTTACAAAATATAAACCAATTTTGATGCGGTTAGCATTGACAACATTTTACTTATTAATATTGTTATTTTATAGATATTTATAATAACCGCAAATAACATGACTTGGCGTATGAACACGTGAAATTAGATCTAGTGACTTTTTCTAGCTGTCAGGTATATCCATTCGTAAGAAAATTGGGCTTTATTTTCAAAGTAAACAAACTGAATACATAAGAATAAATCAAATATTATTTAAAAAAAATATCTTGATAACAAATCAATAAAATGTATTTTGACACCAGAGAATTATTATTATTATTATTATTATTAGCACCACGTCTTACTACCCGTTCGGGTTATACGCACTTACGCTAATGTGTGATGGTAGGGTGATTGTGAGACGAAATGGAGGACCTACAGTTTAACGTGGAATCCGAACCACGGTGGAGACCTGGCATTCCCCACATTCACAAGATGTCTTGTCAGAGGTGAAGGAAGGGTTTGTCAATCAGATAAATCTGTGCCGGGACCGAGGATTGAACCCCGGCCGCCAGCACAGAAGTCCGACACCTTACCCCTAGACCACCAGGTCACCCTGACACCAGAGAAACTTGTTGATTGAATTTGTCTACAAATAAAAATGTCCACAATAAAATAAGATATAATTTACCTCTTTAAGGAAAACCTTATTTCATTTTTTTTAGGTATATTTCGTTAAATCTGGAAAAATGTTTAGGAAAGAGGGGCAGAAACTTAGAAAATGGAAACGAACACAATAAGAAGAACACAGTTCACACTTTACAGTGCTGCCACTGGACAAAGAAGTAATGGCTGCCTCTTGGAAAGTCGAGCATTACCGCCCAATCCCCTGATGAGTCTTGATAAAATGAAACTTAGATCTTATTAAAGCGTGATTAGTTATTAATTTATTTTTATCCTGTCCCCAAAGAGCTACCATTTAATGAATTCATAATTATTCCAGTAGTTTTATTGGATTTTGTGATATTCCCCGGTTCTCTTGTCTCTCCATATGGGCGTAGAAAGATAAGAAGAGTTCGGATCCCTCATATACATATGGAAACTAAATAAGATAGTTAAAAAAAAATATAATACTCATTTTATATATCTATAGCCAAACAATAATTAATTATTATTAAATTATATTATATTTGGAAGAAGGTACAGGAAAGGTGGATAGAAACATATAAAAGGGGGACGAACACAATATGGCCTTTACAATGAAAAGAAGAACACAGTTCACACTTTACACTGCTGCCAATGGACAGAGTGGTAATGGTTGTCTCTTAAAGAAAATTGATCGTCACCGCCCAATCCCCCGACCTAGGTTTCATTCTATCGGAACTCATCAGGGAGGAGGGTGAAACGCGCAACGCAACTTCCTAAAAGAGAAAACCAAAAAACACCAAAGAGGAGAAAAAGGAAAATGGTAAAGAATGAAAGAACACATAGATAGGAACATGTAAAGGTATAACAAAGAGGACAAACACAGGAAAAGGACAGGGATGAGAATATAAATATTTTCCTTCAAGACACATGCTTTATAATATCCTCGTGTAACTTTAGCTCTTGTCGACATTAAAAATAATACAAGCCGATAGGTTTCGGCTACATCCAAACGGTATCGGAGAACAAAGGACGTTTCTTAGAAAGAAAAAAAACAACTAATTAGTTGGTCTGGGAAAAGAAGTAATTTCTTTTAATTAGCCGTTTTGATTGTACTTGGGTAATATACACACGACCCCCAAACCCTCACGAGTATTGTTGTATAGAAACTAGAGACGAGTTGACAATAATCTTTCTTGGCTCTAAGGGTGATGGTGTGACTTTGATCCTCTCCCGACTATACCAGTCTCTAGAATTCCTCCAGACAATTGCCGAGAGTCAAGGTACTCATAATGTATTCAAGATACTTTCTTTGAGATTCTTACAAGTCTCCAATCTCTTTAATACCATGAGATTCAAGGAATGTATTATGTCAACTTTATAGAGAACACCTCTTTGGAGAATTATCCGGTAACGTCCTTGGTTCTCCGGGTTTAAAGCGCACACCCTAACAATGATAACAAGTAATCACTTGTTAACTCAGTATGATTAATTAAATTAAAGATAAGGAGTAAACTATGAAACAATAAATGTAAAATAATAATAAAAAGTGCAGAAGTTGTAAACAAGCAGTAAAGCTCTAAACATGCAAAATAAAGTAAGATAAATCAAAACTTACAACAAGAGTGAAAATGTTCCAATGAGCTGCCTGAACAATGGACACAAATGATACAGTACTGCCCAGCGGACTGATATCGTCAAGTTAGTTTGATATGAAGAAATAGCACATAAACATAGTGAGGGTTGTTAGTACAGTGTGTCTAGAGGGTTGTTAGTACAGTGTGTCCAGAGGGTTGTTAGTAAAGTGTTTCTATAGGGTTGTTAGTACAGTGTGTCCAGAGGATTGTTAGTAAAGTGTTTCTATAGGGTTGTTAGTACAGTGTGTCTAGAGGGTTGTTAGTAAAGTGTTTCTATAGGGTTGTTAGTACAGTGTGTCCAGAGGGTTGTTAGTAAAGTGTGTCTATAGGGTTGTTAGTACAGTGTGTCTATAGGGTTGTTAGTACAGTGTGTCCAGAGGGTTGTTAGTAAAGTGTTTCTATAGGGTTGTTAGTACAGTGTGTCTATAGGGTTGTTAGTACAGTGTGTCTAGAGGGTTGTTAGTACAGTGTGTCTAGAGGGTTGTTAGTACAGTGTAGTCCAGAGGGTTGTTAGTACAGTGTGTCCAGAGGGTTGTTAGTACAGTGTGTCCAGAGGGTTGTTAGTACAGTGTGTCCAGAGGGTTGTTAGTACAGTGTGTCTAGAGGGTTGTTAGTACAGTGTGTCCAGAGGGTTGTTAGTACAGTGTGTCCAGAGGGTTGTTAGTACAGTGTGTCTAGAGCGTTGTCTAGAGAGTCGTATTAGTGCTACATCTATCCTCCACCTAACGACAATCCTTGTCATACCTAGATCAATCGGCGCCGATCCCCGGCCCAAAGACTGTTTCTCTAGGTTGGGGGCGCTTTTGCTCCAGCGCTTCTGTCCGTCCACGACTCGTGTCATGATCTGCCCTCGCTCTCGCTGATGACACGTGCTCGGGCCCCACGTCTTGCCCTTCACCCCGTCTGCAGGGACTGACACAAAGAGGATCCAAGGACTACTAGCGCTTCTTACGAGTCGACTCTTTTAACCACACAGCCTCTGCCTCAATACGAGTCAACATCCCGGTGTCGATTGCTGTCGGTTGGTTGTCTTTTGGTGGCTAAGAAATCTTTTGAGGTTAAATAAATAATTGCCCACAAGTTGTTTATTGGAGGAGCCAACATGTCCGTAGTTTGCCATGAAATTAAGAGATGAGCATAAATAATACCCGTGAAACATTAGCTGGTGTTGGAAGGTCAGCCCACAACTCTACTACCTAACCTAACCTAACATTTTATCTTCAGTAAATTTTCTCTTTCCGTTTCGGAGATTATATTGTATCTTATTCGCAAAATTTATCTCTGTCAATGGTAAATGTTTATCTTGCTAACCAACTATATCCCTGTCTTTATAGCAGATATATTTATAAAAACTATATTCAATGGTGAAAGTAGTTTGCTTTTAGGTTGAGTTTATTTTACTTTAGAAACATCTCTCCGCGTATATATCTATCTTTATCTATTCCTTTTTTTTTAGGATCAAGTGAACAGGCAGGCAAATTCTTGAAACTAGATACAAAACAAAAAAAACATCTGCTAATAAAACCAACCAAACAACAAAATAATCCATGCCAGTGTGTTCACACCATGCTACTACAACGATCGACCTAAACTGCTGCAGGAAGGTCCGTGTTACAACTTTAAAGGTTGAATTTATTTCGTCTTTCTTAGTTAAAGAAACATAACAATATTTATTCAAATGTTTACCGTATTATGTAAGGCCAATAGATCGGATTAAGACGATTAATTTAACCAAACAGACAATATTCTAAAAATATACACCAGGCTTTGGGAAAAAAAGTGGGAGTTTATGTCCAGAAATATCAAGTTTAATTTGAAAATATAATTAAATATGTAAAGTGCTATGTGTAAAACTTGTTTAGGCTTGCTACTACTTATAGATTAAGCTTTTATTTTATTAAAATATTATTGCAAGCAACAAATTAGATCACTAATATCGGACCAGATATCAAAACATCCCAACTCAAAGCTGCCTCAAATAAGGAAAGAAACTTAATAGGATGCACTGTATATTTAAAACAAGAGAAAATTAAAACAAATCGAGTTATATAAGTTGCAATGGTGAATATTTCCTGTACTATGCACATTGCGATGTCCACTTCGTTCACCCTGCGCCATAGTAGAATAGCGCAAGGTAAGCTAACTGCCTGGCAGCCAGGGTAGACGAAGGGTACAATATTTCGTGATGCACTGTCAGATGACAAGACATGAAACCAAGAGATCACTTGGCCACTCTCGGTTCCCATCATGGCCGGATTTTATTTTATAAATATTATCAGATCACGTTCACAATATATAAAGGACCTTGCAGCATAGATCAACACGTTGGCAAAGAAAACAAATACCTAACATATGTTAGAGATGAGAATCCCTCAGTCAATATTCCTCCTGTAGATATGAATCTCCAGTCAATATTCCCCCTGTAGATATGAATCCCCAGTCAATATTCCCCCTGTAGATATGAATCCCCAGTCAATACTCCCCCTGTAGATATGAATCCCCAGTCAATATTCCCCCTGTAGATATGAATCCCCGGTCAAAATTACCCCTGTAGATATGAATCCCCAGTCAATATATCGCCTGTAGATATGAATCCCCAGTCAATATTCCCCATGTAGATATGAATCCCCAGTCAATATACCCCCTGTAAATATGAATTCCCAGTCAATATTCCCCCTGTAGATATGAATCCCCAGTCAATATTCCCCCTGTAGATATGAATCCCCAGTCAA
>CABFOW010002974.1:69642-86417 GCA_902141385.1 Timema californicum
TATTATTATTATTAGCACCGCGTCTTACTACCCGTTCGGGTTATACGCACTTACGCTAATGTGTAATGGTAGGGTGATTGTGAGATGAAATGGAGGACCTACAGTTTAACGTGGGATCCGAACCACGGTGGAGGCCTGACATTCCTCACATTCACAAGATGTCTTGTCAGAGGTGAAGTAAGGGTTTGGTAATCAGATAAATCCGTACCGGGACCGAGGATTGAACCTCGGCCGCCAGCACAGAAGTCTGACACCTTACCCCTAGACCGCCAGGTCACCAATGTATTATTGTCATTGTAATAAGTAAGAAAGAAACTCTAACGGTGGCAAAGAGTTGTTAGATTCTAGATATTAATTTATGTTTGCAGATATAAGTTAGATAATAAAATGAATATGCACAATTATGTGAAATATAGGCTATACTAGTGACATACAAAGAAATGTTAACATCAATGTTGAGAAATAGTAAAGATGAGTTCTAGCTTTCACTGTGAGCCTATACCTAATAGACCTAGGTATTATAATTAGGTATCTGAATGGCTAAAGAGAGAGCTGTGAGTATTGATTAGGTATTCTTGTTGTAGAACTATGTAGGTATCAACAAATGAAAGACAAATATTTACTACTGTATGACAAAGAAAAAGTGTGCACGTAAGCTGACCAGAGTGTACCATTTCCGCTAATACGCGCTGGTTAAAATAGTATCATTAATAGCGGCAGATAATCAGTTCTATAAAACAGTTTTATTACTAATCTTACCATTCGAAGACTTCAGATCTCGATGAATCAAAGATATCGGCGCTCCGTTGTGAAGGTAGTTCATCCCTCTTGCAATCTGTATAGCCCAGTCGACCAAGACGTCCGGCCGAATCTTGCGCCCGGCAAGCACCCGGTTCAAGGAGCCTCCGCGGGCGTACTCCATGACCAAACACAGGTTGGGCATCTGAAGGCACACCCCTTCCAACGCCACTATGTTCTCATGTTTAAGTAACCAAAACAATTTCGCTTCCTGTCTTACGTTCTCTAACGTCACACTGATATCCTCGTCCGGGTCGTGCCTCGCGGCTTTCACCGCCACCTCCTGGTTGTTCCAAAAACCCCGGTACACTTTCCCGAAACCCCCCACACCGATCACTTCTTCTAGGTCCAATTCGGAGAAATCTATTTCGACAGGTTGGATATCCCCGATGACACTCGACACACTATCGATAACATCCTCCTCCGCCACAAAGTTGGCCGGAAAGATCCCCACCTTGTCCCCGATCTTTCCTGTCCACCAGCCTTCATCTCCTGAGATTTTGGAGTCCTTGGATAAAACCTCGACAATTTCCCCCCTTCGTAAACTGAGTTCATCCTCCCCTTGGGCCTCGTAGTCGTACAAGGCGGTCCAGAGAGAAGACACGCTCTTCTTGGACAGAGAGCTGCTGCCCGAGTCCGTGGTCCTCCTGAAGAATGTACCCCCCGGTTTGTACTTGACAGGGCTATTCTCACTGCTCGTCTGTTGGGCCGTGCTGATGGTGTTGATGCTACAATCTCGGCCATTGCTGTTCCCGTAAGCCGTCAGTGTGTTGTGTTCCATGGACATCAATAGAGGAGGCATTCGTCGCTGGTGGATGGAACTTGGAAAGATAGCTCTCCAACTCCTCGATACGACGGGCAAGTCAAGTGGCGACACTTGCTATTCTGTCTTGCCACAGACTCGATCAACACACTCGATGCTCTACTTTTCATGGCCTATTTCACCATTAATACGCCGCAGAAAATAAAATGTGTACACACTATTAGAAAATCGGGTTCTTGGATAAATAACTAGACCGAACCACCCACCAGCACTAATCCTAACAGACGTCACATATAAACTTCAAAAGGTGAATGCGTTTGACAACATACTGGTAACGGACGCCATGTTTAATCATTGATTTACTAATTTGAGTACTTTCAACGCTCATACAAAATCTACTCTAGTCCTTTGTGTGCCACAGTTTTATAAGAATAGCTAACAGGTCTTACAATCACCAAAGAGATTGTAGTTCATTTGATGTTGGGTTGTTGCTCCTGGCTGGGACGTGGGTTGTGTAGGTCGTTCATGAGTGACCCTACAATGTAACATTGAACGTTCCAAACAGTTTGAAAACAATTAGGATGTATATAAATAAACAAGGAGCCTATAGTTAGCCTCTCCTACGCCAAGCGGTGTATCCAGGGTTCTGAGTAGCCCGTTGGAGGTTGGGTTGAACCCCGGTGGACACTGGTCAGGTGCACACGAGCAACAAGAAACTGGTGAGGGCCAAAACCCAACAAGCTTGTAACAGGGAATAGGGACTATGAACATTGGTACGAGAGGACGAGTGGATGGACATGATGGATGGGAGGAGAGTGGAGGAGATCGTGGACATGATGGATGGGAGGAGAGTGGAGGAGATCGTGGACATGATTGATGGGAGGAGATCGTGGACATGATGGATGGGAGGAGAGTGGAGGATATCGTGGACATGATGGATGGGAGGAGAGAGGAGGAGATCGTGGACATGATGGATGGTAGGAGAGTGGAGGATATCGTGAACATGATGGATGGGAGGAGAGAGGAGGATATCGTGGACATGATGGATGGGAGGAGAGTGGAGGATATCGTGAACATGATGGATGGTAGGAGAGAGGAGGATATCGTGGACATGATGGATGGGAGGAGAGAGGATGATATCGTGAACATGATGGATGGTAGGAGAGAGGAGGATATCGTGGACATGATGGATGGGAGGAGAGAGGATGATATCGTGAACATGATGGATGGTAGGAGAGAGGAGGATATCGTGGACATGATGGATGGGAGGAGAGAGGATGATATCGTGAACATGATGGATGAGAGGAGAGTGGATCTCCTGGGCCTGAGAGAGACCAAGTAGAAAAAGAGAGGTATGAGGGTATTAAGGAAAGGTTACATTTTGCTTCGGATTAGAAACGATTGAGGTAGGAGAAATGGAGCAGGCTCACTCTCCCTCCAAGCAAGTTAGGTACACTTCCTCTAAATTCAGCCTTCCTCATCCCTAACTCATTAGCGTAACTAGTAAATACGCGTATAACCTGGACAGTTATAAAACGTGGTGCAAAAAAAAAAAAAGGTTCCTGGTGCCATAAAGTAAGTAAGTAAAATCACAATTCAGAGTTTTTTTCAAGGAGATAAATTGTAATTCTTTAGGTACCAATATTTAATTTAATCGCAGTCGGGTGTATTGATTAAACTTCTTAATAAATAAATTAAAACCGTTACGATTTATTAGGTGAAAGTTACAATAATTGTGTCTAATCTCATTGCCTGAAATATTTGGAATTCTTTAAAATCACAAATCATTTATCTACATTATTGTTTTGATGTTCCTACATCATGTATCAATACCATAGATTTCATTCGTGCTGTTTTTTAGGGTATTATTATGGCTGTTCAAGTCTAAATAAATATACAGTCAATGATTTCTTTTACGAATAAAACAAGGCGTGACAAACGTTTTGATTGGTCGAAAGAATACCACATGAACAAAGTTATTTCCAAAATGGGGGAAATTGAAGTTACGCAGTTTGATGGCTCTCTCGAGTCGAATGTCTAGTCCTTGTAACTAAAAATCATTATATTTTTGAAAAATGTACTTTAAGATGAAGTTATACAATCATGGGTTCACAAACGCTTGAAATTTTGCGCCAGGGAGTGTGGGCCTCCCTTACGGGAGGTTGGTTTTACGACCCCCATCAAGATATTTTCTGCAACACATTTCACCTGTACATTTGGCTTTTCTTGTTATGTCTACCTTTTACCATATATTTGGTGAGTAGTTTTAAATTAGCTTAGTTATGTTGCTGCTCTGTTTCGTTCATGCATTATTTTGTTGATTCAGGTGAAAACCTGGCATTAAAAATAGGTTAAAGGGGTCAAAGTACTGACCTGCAATAAATACCTAATAGACACGATTTCGTTTACTGTTCTTACATTTTGATAATGTACAAGTTAAGCCCACTCGAGCATACAGGTTCAATAACACGTTAGGTAATATCCTTAAGTCCCATCTACATACTTTGTATCTGTTAAAGTGCGAAGTACTCCTTAAGAGATTGACACCAAACAGCTTGGACTGTACACAGAGTCCTCATCCTTAATTCCTTAGTCCTTTTCACTACATAAAAGTTTAATCAACTTTAACTGTCTTAAGGGTGACCTGGCGGTCTAGGGGGTAAGGTGTCAGACTTCTGTGCTGGGGGTCCGGGGCTCAATCCTCGGTTCCGGCACAGATTTATCTGATTACCAAACCCTTCCTTCACCTCTGACAAGACATCTTGTGAATGTGGGGAATGCCAGGCCTCCACCGTGGTTCGGATTCCACGTTAAACTGTAGGTCCTCCATTTCATCTCACAATCACCCTACCATTACACATTAGCGTAAGTGCGTATAACCCGAACGGGTAGTAAGACGCGGTGCTAATAATAATAATAATAACTGTCTTAAGGACTAGTCAACGCTGCCAAGGACAGCCAATCATAGCAATGTAAGCACGCACATGCCTCTGAATGAAAGCACTAATGGCACTATCATAGCAACTAAACCAACTGGTTCATATTTTAAATATATTATCTGTGACTGCACTTGACCTACCTTTCAAATGTAGCCCATTCTAGACATTTTATCAACATATGTCGTGTAGTTGTGTTAATATTGTTCAACTGGGATATCTGATTCACAGATAATGTCTGTCTGCGTCCAGCTCTAGAAGGTTTTCTTTCAAAGAGTATAATTGGAGGCTGTTTCCAATTTTCTCATTGGCCGGCACAGTTATGCGATTACAGATTGCGTAGACGTGATTTTAATTTCCAAGGATTTTACGGATGTGGAGCTTACAGACTCTGTGGACAAGGCTTGGTGGCTCTTAAGATATATATTATGTATAGTTGCCATATCCTCATGCCATGATCACGATAAACTATAAGTTCACGTAAAACTTTCTCATGAGTTGATGTAAATAAACTAGTGTGCGATCAGGTTCCATGTTATGTAACATAACAAGTTGAGTTAAAAAAAAACAGTAAATTTGGATGCAAAAAGCTGTTCACTAAATTAAGAGCCTAAGTGTTCAAGGCTGATCAGGTTACAAGTACTTGAGACAAATAGAGTGTTGGAGATTGTGAGAGGCGGATAAACTATACCAAACAAATGAAGTATTAAATAGCTCTGCAGGCATTGTTTGCGACATTATTGTCTGAACACACGGTACCCTTCACTTAACATTCACGTAACATGACAACTCGTGAACGTTAGGTTAACTGCATCATGTTGAACTGAAGGTTCGTTAACATTGGCTAAGAGGGTGACCTGGTGGTCTAGGGGTAAGGTGTCAGACTTCTATACTGGTGGCCAGGGTTCAATCCTCGGTCCCGGCACAGATCTATCTGATTACCAAACCCTTCCTTCACCTCTGACAAGACATCTTGTGAATGTGGGGAATGCCAGGCCTCCACCGTGGTTCGGATCCCACGTTAAACTGTAGGTCCTCCATTTCATCTCACAATCACCCTACCATTACACATTAGCGTAAGTGCGTATAACCCGAACGGGTAGTAAGACGAGGTGCTAATAATAATAATAATAATTCACTATTGAGCAAGTAATTTCTTATAAGTTTTGACCCATCTGCGAAAGGTTTGGAATTTAAGGCATTTAAATGTGACAATTTACAACATTCCTAACTGGTGTATTTCTCAAAGTCTTATGGAGGATAATCTGTTTAAACTCATTACAAAGACCACACAACATATCATTAGATGGGCAGCAAGTTTGACTTCCCTAACACAACATATCATTAGATGGGCAGCAAGTTTGACTTCCCTAACACATCATATCATTAGATGGGCAGCAAGTTTGACTTCCCTAACACAATCATATCATTAGATGGGCAGCAAGTTTGACTTCCCTGACATAAATATTCCCAAACACATGTGAGTATATTTACTCTCAAATTCCACCTTCCTCATCCTTTAAACTGGCTTTCTGATGACAGAGAAGTCGGGGTTCGAATCCTGGTCAGGTGAATTGAGAGAGGTTTTCCCCCCTAAATTGTTTCCCACTCTCTTCCCATGCAAATGTGGGTATATTACCTCCAAAATGGTTCCTTCCTAATCCCTATCCCATTGGAGTAATTATCACATATACACATAACCTGATCAGGTAGTAAGACGCGGTTACAAAAAAAGTTACCGGGACAAGGTGGGGGAAAAAAACAAAATCTTCATGTATGTTACTGTTATCAAAAGGAAGTTATTTGGTTGAGCTTTAGGACTATTGCCTATAATTTACTATTTTTGAAGTAAAACTTTGATACAGACTTTGTTTGTAATTGTGTATCAATGTTTGACTTTTGTTTCATATTTTGCTCGACTCTGTGGACATTTCGGACAAAGCTCCGTGTGATGTAACAAGTTAATACTTCATTATTGGTGTGTCAGTGAAGAAGTCACGCTGAATAACGGTTAAAAATATCCTTTTTTCCAGTACTTCCCAGCGACAATGTTTGTCTGGGGCGTGTATTGTTCTACGATAGCCCTGCTCTTCACTATTCTCAAGTTGGCAAACTTGGGGCTCCACCACATGTATGATACGTCCGAGTGCATAGAGGAGGCGCAAGAGAGCGACCGACCAGAGAGCGAGCGCAGGAGGATGGCTCTCAAAGGAGGGAAAACCAGGAGGTAGATGAACGTCCTACAGACTAGTGACAACGGCTCGGTGACCGACTCTTAACCTAATACATTGCCTCTTGTTTTAAGGGACGAAGAAGGTATTGAACTGCAGGTTCTCGGGGAGAAGAGAGAGAGTCCGGCGGGATGTAGTTCTCGCAACTCGTTTGTTGAGGTGCATGCTGGGACCGACGCAGACAGCATCAACTCCTCGGAGTATCCCGCAGAGAACGCTGGCTTCAAACCCGCCAGCAGTACGATAGGTACGGACAACCAGTGTCACGCGGCAAGGGTCTGAGTGATGATGACGTGTAGTCGACCGGGGAGTAATGTGTTGGTTGTATCCTAGATCTGAAGGTGGACGTGCACCGTAAGAACAGTTCCGAGAGCAGCGAGGAGTCTTTGCGACCCGCTGCGGACCAAGCGACATCCTCTAGAGCTGACAGTGGGGTTGAAACACGAGCCGTAAACAAGCAGCCAGGTAACGACACTCCACTCTGGTCGGACGTAAATACTGGCTGCCTCATTTCAACTTTGGTTATCTTATATCTGTGACTCGTGTAGCTGTTTCATGGAACTATCATGTTCCTGAGGTGACCTGGCGGTCTAGGGGTAAGGTGTCAGACTCCTATGCTGGCGGCCGGGGTTCAATCCTCGGTCCCGGCACAGATTTATCTGATTACCAAACCCTTCCTTCACCTCTGACAAGACATCTTGTGAATGTGGGGAATGCCAGGCCTCCACCGTGGTTCGGATTCCACGTTAAACTGTAGGTCCTCCATTTCATCTCACAATCACCCTACCATTACACATTAGCGTAAGTGCGTATAACTTGAACGGGTAGTAAGACGTGGTGCTAATAATAATAAATAAATAAATAGTATCATGTTCCTGTTTACTGACTCGGTAAGTATCTAACCGTCGGTCTATTTATTTCCCAGACAGCGTACACTCGACTCTTTACAAGGACGTCCAGATCTCAGTGGATGAAAACATGATAAGACCCAGTTTGAAGAAATCTGCCCTGAGGAAAGTGTCGTCTACAGAATCGGCGGAGCCCAAGGAAACGGACGCGGACAAGACTCGGATAGTGGTATTCACAAATATACTTTGGAGGGCTATAGAAGTCATTTATTACTATTAAATATTCTAGAAGGTTTTTTTTCTGATGTCAAAGGTTTACTATTTAAATTACGTAAGTTCTGTAAATTACTTATTTTTAGTTTATATTATGTAAGTAGCTATAGTTAAAATCACTCAAATGTGCAAAATTAATACACTAGATCTATTTTGTTAGTGTTAAAATTATAGTATTTTTTATAAAGCAATTTTATGATCACATTCTAAATTATTTTTAAAACACTTAACACTTTTTAAAATACATATTTACAATTTTTAAATGCGTAAAAGATTTTTAAAATTTGGAATTGAATAGTTAATAAAGTCTTGTTACAACTTGGTATTTATTACTGCATTGCGTATCTTTCGTTGTGATTTTTCAATGTCTCTCTTCAAATATAAAAGGAATATTTATGAAAATTTAAAACAATGTTTGAATGTAAAATTGTATTGTAATAGTTGAAGAAGAAAAGAAAGTGTGTTTTTATATCTAGTTCTAACTGCTCTCTTTTAAGGTCGGCTTCCTTCACCATCACTTACTTAACATTATTGTACATTTCCAACCCGTCAAGCAACTTTTCATTTTATAAACTAATACTAGGTATATCGAAAATTCCAAATAATTAGAAATTCTATATCCAAAGTTCAAATAGGAATAATTCAGAACATGATATTTGAGAATATTAGAAATTTTGAGTATTTGCTCGCCTCTGGTGACGTCTCACCTACGTAAAAACACGGCCTAGCTTCGACGTTCCGCCCCACTCGGTGATGAATGTTAATATACTCTCTTGTTTCAGGAATGTGCGCCTCTCATCTCGAGCGCCCCCCGACGCTTTTCCAACGTGTCCGAGTCTAGCTACGGGTTTCTCCCCGGTACTGGTACCCTGTCTATCATGCCCACTGGGTCCCTGGAGCTTGGGTACATGATGGAGGCAGGGAACGGGTCCACAGTCAAGGAGAAGGGTATGGTCACACTTGTGCCCTCTGGTTGGGCTCCACTCTTCTTTCGTGACTTTTGAACAAACAGGTTGTCAACAGGTCATGTACCCACCTCAGCTAGTTTCGTGTTGAGCTAGACTGCCGAGGACAGGGAGATCGAGGTTTGAATCTCGCTCAGCTGAACTGGGGTGGTTTTTCCACTCTTCCTTCACGCAAATGCGGGTTCACTTCCTCTAAATTCAACCATCCCAACCCAATACCTAACCCGTTAGCGTAAATAGTGCTTAGGCGTATAACCCGAATGGGTAGTAGGACGCAGTGCTAAGTATTATTATTATTATTAAGTACTACAGGTCATGTGAGTCATGAAAGTCATGAAATCAGATTTTGGTCATGAAAGTCATGAAATTAACTGACAGGTCATGGATTTTGTTAGCCAAGTTCATTTTTCGGGACCTTTGATCAAAACCAGGTTATACTTTCAACTTTTCACCGGTGATGAAATAGTTCAGAAATAAGAAAAATCAGAAGTTATGAAATTTTAAATCAAACTCTCAATCTTAGGGAAGAATTAATATTTTTTTTGGCACGTAAGGAAGTTTTATTGGTGGCTGATGGCTTATCAGGCATTTCTTCAACTCTCTTTTGTCTTAATATTATCTGATCTTTAGTCTTGTATTGCATCAACGAAGAAATTATAATTTTTACCTAATTTAACAACCCATACTTTTTTTTAGCCATGAATATTTTTGTATAGGTCATGGAATGTACATAATTGGATAAGTACCCGAATAAAAAGTGGAACTTTCTTCAAACTGGAATGTATCGTAATCAGGAAAAATCTTTAAAGAGGTTTGCAAAGTTGACAACTTTAACTTTAATTGAAGTCTAAAGCTAGGTTGACACGATTAGCGTACACTCGAGTACCGCACACGCTCAGGAGTGTGCTTGGACCAAGTTATATGGTCACCACCTGCGTATGCTCTGGTGAGATTGAGTGTGTACACACCTGTGTATGCTCTGGTCAGATTGAGCGTGTACACACCTGTGTATGCTCTGGTGAGATTGAGTGTGTACACACCTGTGTATGCTCTGATCAGATTGAGCGTGTACACACCTGTGTATGCTCTGATCAGATTGAGCGTGTACACACCTGTGTATGCTCTGATCAGATTGAGCGTGTACACACCTGTGTATGCTCTGGTCAGATTGAGTGTGTACACACCTGTGTATGCTCTGGTCAGGTTGAGTGTGTACACACCTGTGTATGCTCTGGTCAGATTGAGCGTGTACACACCTGTGTATGCTCTGGTCAGATTGAGTGTGTACACACCTGTGTATGCTCTGGTCAGATTGAGCGTGTACACACCTGTGTATGCTCTGATCAGACTGACCGTGTACACATCTTTCGAGTTCGCTTTTCCGAGTGTACTCTGACAGTGTCAACCCAGCTTGATCGAATAATATGAAATATAACCAAAGGCAAATCGATTGATTTGAGTATTTAAAAAAAAAACATTTAATGCAATTAGATGCAAAATAGATTTTGAATATAATTTGCAAAATGTTATTGCAAACATTATCAACATGGCCGGCTTCTTGGTCTAATGGTCAGTGTTCCTGACTACTAATCTAAAGGTCTCAGGTTCGATTCCTGGCGGTACTAAGGATATTCCTCCCAGTTGTTGCCATGGCCTGATTATTTCAGCTTTTGTTGGGTTTAACACATCTACTGGCACATCACCATCATCTCATCGGGGTAACGTAACCTCAACTACACGGTGCCCTAACCTCAGAGGTCGGCCAACGCCAGACATGTCAAGCAGACAAACCCTGGTGGTATTAAAAATACAAAAACAAAAAAAGAACATGATTGACATATTTTTTGTCACTGATAAATTAAACTACTGTCATAGCTTGTGTTTTAATTATCGTACATTTTTGTTAGACGGAACTTAACTTGGTGATTTACACAAACACACAAAATGACAAAAATATAACTTAAATGTGTATTGAATATCCGAATCTAAGTTGAAGTTTTTGAATCTTGGTTTACTCTTAACATTTTAATACAGTAGTTGATTAGCGATTATATTAACTCTCCCGTATCGCAGGTTTGGTCTAACTGGAAGCAGCACAATCTCCGTCACGTCCGGAGGATCCGGAGTTCGACCTTGGACACTTGCTGTCCGCCGCCTCCCCCCCTCTCACCCTACTACAGCTACGGAGGCAGCGAGATAGTGTACCCAATCGCCGAACATTCGGACGAGCCCGGGGCTACCCTGCGGGCCAATAGTGACGAGGACGAAACGGTCGTGGGCGGATCCAGATCGCCGCTCTTGGTGCGCCACGAGGATTCGAACCAACACGTGATGAGCTTGAGCTCGCTCGAAGTGGGAGCAGCTGATAGCTCTGACAGTTTGACGGGGAGCGTCAGCAGTGACGCCAAGCACAAGTCAGGTGAGACATGTTGAGTTCACGTAGATTCCCCACATCAATATTCATTGGTACCTGGCGGTCTAGGGGCAAGGTGTCAGACTTCTGTGCTGGCGGCCGGGGTTCAATCCTCGGTCCCGGCACAGGTTTATCTGATTACCAAACCCTTCCTTCACCTCTGACAAGACAACTTGTGAATGTGGGGAATGTCAGGCCTTCACCGTGGTTCGGATCCCACGTTAAACTGTAGGTCCTCCATTTCATCTCACAATCACCCTACCATTACACATTAGTGTAAGTGCGTATAACCCGAACGGGTAGTAAGATGCGGTGCTAATAATAATAATAGTAATATTGAAGTCTCGGTGTGATTGTGATTTGCCCAACAGAACACGTTGGGGACACATTGAACTCGTCAGCAGATGTCCCGAGCATCATGGGCTTGGATTGGTTGTTTGAGCACACCGACAGTGAACAAGAGAACCTTGGTAAGTACTCGGCGAACAAAAGCGCCTCGGTAAGCACCCACTGTTTGAACAAGTACTCGGAGAATGACCCGCTTGTTCCAGCCAAGGAGACGGACTCGGGCAGTTCAAGCACCACTGTCAGTGTGGACAACCACGAGGTGTTGAAACTCCTCCCGTGCGCCAACGGGGCACCCCTACTGGGGACCCCCGTCGAGGGACGCTGCAGCCAGGGGGCTATCCCCAAGCGCAGACTTAATACAGCAGGTTGGTACTATCGTCAACAATTTCTACAAATCCCCGATTTGTGGGGGAACAAAATGATCGAACATTGTTAAATATAAAGTCTGATCTCTGTATAAAAAGTTGTTGGATGAAAATTTAATTTTCGTTTAAAATTGGGACAAATCCACTCTTATTTAATCATTAGCAGAAATACCCAATGCAACCACACAAAGAATTGGAATTTCAAACAGATACAAACAGAATCTAATTTTATTTTTTCCGGCCCAGTTTTTAGTGAATTTAAAGTTCAGCTTGGAGGTGCACTTGTTTGTTCCCAAGGGCTATTAATGTCGGCCCTCAGTGTGCAGGGTAATGCTCTCCACAGAACCCTTTATTTCGTTGATACAGATTATGGTGCAACAAATAGAAACATGGCTAGCTCTTTTAGGGACAACTTATTTCCACTTTTTGATATAAATTTTGTTCTGATGGAAGAAGGTACAAAAAAGTGGGATAGGAACTCACAGTTCACACAACACTGCTGCCACTGGACAAAGAGGAACTGTAAGTCTCAAAGAAAGTCTAGGGTATTGTTATCACCCAATCCCTGACCTAGGTCTCAATACCTTTACGGCTAAATTTTGTGTGTAAAAAATAAACATGGGAGGCATTATATCGCAGGTAGAGAAACTGTCGACGGGAGGATGTTGAAGTGCGAGCCGGAGAGGAGGAAACTGCGACGGCCTTCGCGGAAACGAGAACGTGAGTCAGTCATACGTAGTCTTGTGTCACTCTCATACTGTGTATGGTCCCCGATCACTCGAGTATCGTGTATTGTGTCGTGTTACAGGAGAACTGGGGGATTTGGAATCCCTGGACCAAACTCTGAATGTCATCAAGCTGGAAGATCCCCTAGCATCGTCTTCTGTCCAGCCCTCGACGTTGAGACTAGGGAGGGCAAGACTTTCTGCCACCAACCACTCAAGGTGACAAGACACAGTCTCGGCCAATAACTAAACTGAAGGAATAATATGACATCTATGTTAGGAGCATGAGAAAAGGATGAATGAATTGGTGACCTGGCGGTCTAGGGGGTAAGGTGTCGGACTTCTGTGCCGGAGGTCCGGGGTTCAATCCTCTGTCCCGGCACAGATTTATCTGATTACCAAACCCTTCCTTCAACCTCTGACAAGACATCTTGTGAATGTGGGGAATGCCAGGCACTCCACCGTGGTTCGGATCCCACGTTAAACCCTACCATTACACATTAGCGTAAGTGCGTATAACCCGAACGGGTAGTAAGACGCGGTGATAGTAATAATAATAATGAATGAATTGCTACTAACTAATTATTAGTGTGTTTGCTATTGTATTATTGTAAATAAAGGTAATCCAGTTGTAAGCGCATGGACGTCAGATCTCAACCTTGTACATTGGATCATTGATATCATCAACTGTTTCCAGCTTTGGTTGGGTTAGTGCAGTAAAATATCTCCAATCCATTCTTCTTCCTCAAAATTGCCTCCATTCATCTTCTCTCACTTGCACACTTTATCAGCTCCTCCCACATCTATCTTGCTCTCCCTTTTGTTCTTTTTCCTACATTCATCTCCATTTTCTTTGGTATTATCTCCTCTTTACATGCACATACCATATCAACCCTCTTGATGAAGGTTGCTTACCGTCTATTGTCAGGCTGACCACCGACAAGAACCGCCAGGTGGTGGCCAGACTGAGTGGCGAGGCAGCCTCCTCTTCAGGATCCAATACCGAGCTGAGCTCCTTGCTGCCCCCTCCAGCCATACCACTCCTGGCTGCGTTTCTGGCCTCGCGCAGGGACACTGCCCCTCCCACCATGCAGGAGGCCGTGTTGGCCGGCTGCCACACTCGCCACCGTCGACTCAAGCGCTCATCCAGGACTCACCGGTGAGTTCCTACACCATCTTAACACGCTCACATCTGTTGAGAAGGTCTCATTTCCTGTATGGGTTGTACACTTGTATATTAAATATGCTACTGGAGTAAGGATGAGATAATGAACCCACATTTGCTTGGAGGGAGAGTGGGAAACCATTTAGGAAAACCCACCCTCAAACACCCGACTGATTCAAACCCCGGTCTCCCCAAATTTTGTAGATCTAATCGTATTTTCATAACACAAATTTCTCTAAATTGTTGATTCTGATTGATCAAACATATTTTGATTTGCCCTCCTAAAATTGTAATTGTTACTGATAACTTAAAATGTTTTGTTCAGGTCTCGCGGGGTTACTCGAGATACCGGCCAGTCTGTTTCAGCGTCCTCCGTCTCCATCGCCGCGCTGGCGTCTGTAATTAATTCCGGTTCCGGCACGCACATCGCCACGTCCCACGACGACACAACAGAGGGCGCGGTCCACTGTTTCCGCGACGAGCACGGTAACTGGCTATCCTACACGTTCAACGAGAAGGGCATGGGCACGGCCAACACAGGGGTGATGCCCCTGGCGGCCAACGGCAAGCTCCTGAGCTCTCTCCTGAGACAAGGCCCGAGCCAGGTGGACTCGTGGGACTACCCCTGTGTTGATCTGTTGAGCAACTCGTCCATGTCGCTCAACTCGTCAGACACACCGGCCAGCGGCAAGATTCCATCCAACTATCTCCCGAGCTGTGTGTACACCTTGGAGGCTGTCATGCCCCCCTCTTCGCATCAGAGCCCCCTTTATATCCTGAAGGAGACCATGGTGGAACACAACCAGGCAGCGTTGCGCTCCCACGGGGACGCTAGCACTATCGCGCCTCCGTCCAGTTCCCTGGGTGAGACCGACACGGACATCATCATCACCAGGAACAGAGCGTTCAGGTGTGTGGAGGAACCAGTGAGCCGGCCGCGCCATTATTACAAGTACCACCTCACGCCGTGTACGCACATAAAGATCCACTTGGACCGCCTGGCGCTGCTGGCGCTATTAGACAGGAACTTAACTTGGGGCGAAACTCTCTTAGGTATTTTTCTTGCCATCGCCGTGGCTGTGTTTGGATCACTTCTCTTACAGATGGGGTTCTTTAGGGATATTTTCGCGTTTATTTTTTGTTTCGTAATAGCAGGCTGTCAATATTCCTTGCTAAAAAGTGTCCAGCCCGACGCGTCTTCGCCCACTCACGGGTTCAATAGAGTGGTTGCGTTCAGTAGACCTGTGTATTTCTGCGTGTGCGGTGCGCTCATCCTCCTCTTCGACGGCTTACAAAACAATGCGTTCCATACGCACTCCACCTTGTACGGTGTGTACTTCTCGAGTAAAGAACCGGTCAAGTTGGCGCGAGACTACCTTACGTATTTACTACTTCTGTTCCCGGTGATGTTTAGCTTTGGGTTTTTCCCTCAAGTCAACACTTTCCTCATGTACTTGCTAGAGCAGGTGGACATGCATGTGTTTGGGGGAAATGCCACCTCCAGCCTTCTCGCCGCGACCTACTGCGTGTGCAGGAGCCTCGTCGCGGTCGGGTTCCTCTACGGGTTCGCGTACGGTGCGCTCGTCGAGCCCAAATCCTCCCAACACATCCTCTTCTCTATATTCTGTGGATTGCTAGTCGGGACGTCGTACCACCTGAGCCGTAGCGCCAGCGACCCGTCTGCTCTGTGGAGCATCGTGAAGAGCCAACTGTGGCCGCCTCTTGATCTGTACGAGGACTTACCCCCCAGACGCGGCGGGGAGGAAACCAAACAGGTGTCGGTATCGAACGAACCCAAGTGCGGTGAACAGGAGAAGAAAGAGTTGGTGGATCCGCTCCCTGTGAAGCTCCAGTACACGGTGCACGCTCGTCTCAAGTCTGACCTCATAGTCTGCGTGCTCGTGGCGGTGTTTGTGTTTGGAGTCCACTGTAGCACCGTGTTCACAGTGCTGCAACCGGACCTGAACCCCGTCCTCTACGCTGTCGCGGGTGTCCTGGGGTTTCTGCTGCACTACATCTTCCCGCAGCTCCGGAAACAACTGCCGTGGCTGTGTCTCGCGAGGCCCGTTTTCCGTTCCCACGAACACGGACAGTTTGAGGTGCGAGACGCCGCCAGGGTGATGTGGTTTGAGAAGGTGAGACTTACTATCATCCTATGGATGTCACGAAACTATGGCTACACATAGAGATGTGCAAACTTCATATTTCAATTCGAGGCGAACCCGAAGTTAATTTGAAATATTTTCGAAGCAAAATCAAATCTTGAATATTTTTTGTTCATGGTGTTATGTTTGAATTAACATTGTGATTATATAACTTTAAGTAAAGTTGGGCTTAATCCATTTTTTTATGAATCTGAATCTCCAATTTACCTTCAAATCTCGAATCTGAATCTTTGAAAAAAAACTATGAACATAATAAATATAAATATAATAGAGTGAAATAAAATACCAATAGTAACTAAATGTTAACATTAATGCATTCAGTTAAATGTTAAATTACTGGTCTGGGGTCTGGTTGGTAGGTTCGGCACCTTAGCTCAGTCGGTAGTGTGTTTTCCTGCCGAGCCAACGGTCCCAGGTTCGATTCCTGGCATGGCCGAACTTTTATTATTGGTGAAAATATGGATTTACCCTTTCACATAGATAAATTAACGGCTGGGGACTGGATGTTGTGCCTGTCCTAGTCTTAAGGAATATGAAGCTACGATAGTCCTAGCCAGCCGGTAGGGGAAAGTATGACTTGAATAAAAACTGGATGTAAACAGTAATGAATGTAAAAGTAATTGAACATTTAATATACCTGTAAATGTTTTTTTTTTGGAAGCTTTGTACTTATTAAAGCCCGATACCATTCACGAAGCCAAATCAAAGTTTGGAAGTTTCTAGCCACCCCAAGTTACACAACCTCGTATCTTAGATCGCCGGTATAATGTCGTAATGTTG
>CABFOW010002975.1:0-25202 GCA_902141385.1 Timema californicum
CGTGATGCTTGCGCTACTGCAGCGCCTCTCGTGATTGGTGCAGTGGTTGGATCGTGCATCTTAGTCAGTGTCTCCAACATAACCAAACCTCCATTCCAATCAGCAGGTCCATATAAAGGCCACATACATATAGACCGACACTTTGTTTAATAAGTAGTAGAGATTAGAGGACGAAGGTGGACATACATTGGTGGCAGCAGTCTATACCAGACTTGCATTGCACTTGACACTAATTGACAAAGGAGGTTGGGGTTTAGATGTCACAACACTTTTATTACTGTTTATTATAAGAGTTATTAGTAACTTTGGTTAAAAAAAACTAGGGAAGAGGGGAGAAATTCACAGCAAATTTTGTTGGAATACGACGAAGAGAAACCCTCTTTAGTACATCCAGTCAGGATTTGAACCAGGACAAATCCAGGCCTCGTGGCTCTAAGTAAGGAAAACAAGTCAGTACACCAATCTTGCTTGTGTTAAAGTCCTCCACATTAAGTGATGTGCCCTCTAATAAAAAGTTTGTTGCTACAAACCTATAGATGGATGTGACATAATATGTAAATAATCTTTAGGATAGAAGACATGCACAGATTGCTAGTAATAGATTTTCTTGTAAAGTGCAGCTCAGGCCAATGTTTTGAGTCTTTGCTCGTAGAAATTCTCGTAGGCTGATATAATCAGTTGGTTCAGAAAATGCATGTTAAATACCTCAAAAAAATAAAATTATATTCGGGGTGGGGTGGACCCAGCCTGAGGGTTTGTGGTTAAGTACCCCAAAATTAGATGACAATAATAACATCAAATTAGGTTACTAGTCTGGCACCTTAGCTTAGTTGGACGTGTGTCTATCTATTGAGCCAAGATTCCTGGTATGTCCAAAAAAATTATTATTGGCAAAATGGGGGTTTCCCCATTCACACTGATGACTTAACAGCCGAGGGAATGGAAAGATATTTTTTTTTAAATTAAGCTACTGTGAAAACAAATCAGTTTTAAAATATTTTTGGGTTGAAAGGGCATAAGCTTTTATCCTAAGCATTTAGCACACTTTTTTTTTTAATAATAATTTTGAGCATGGAGTGTGTGGAGGCTGGGGTCAAGCCTCCAAAATATTTCATGTGTATAGATTTGGTTAAAATGAATAGTTTATTTTAAGTTATAATATTTTCATAGCTCTTATTGGTAAAGTTTTGATTGCAAAATTTTAGTTTCTTTTTTCTGTTCTACTGACGTCCAATCAAGGAATATATTATTTTTGTGATGTTTCCCTCAGAGAAGAGCGGAAACTCGAAGAATGTTTCAACCTCCATTTTACGAAGCTGCATGCTTCCAATGCCAAGTATTTGCAGCATGATAGAAGAGGCTGTTGCGCTGTGGACAAAACAGCCCAGTGCTACCAAACTTGATTGGAACTGTGTTGTGTGCGACAAGGATGGCTGTAATTCGTCGAGTCTCTTGGCGAGCTCGTTCCCTGCAATGCTAGTAGCTATAGTTGTCCAGCTACTGAGCTGCTACAACTAACAGCTAGTCATTTTGCTTGGGAATGTTTTAATGTGTCATTTATTATGCCAAACTCTTTTCATGTAAAGAGCACCTTCTAAAAAATATGAAATTTTAACAATATAGGTTAAGTAAATAAGCTAAAGTAGCATTTTGGTAGTAAGAAACTTTTAAAAAATACAAACATATTTATTTATGGTTAACCATGATAACATTTTACTATAATTTTTATTAGTTTGATTTTAAAAGAATTTATATTATATATAAAGAGTGACAGTTGCAGATCACATGACTTGACTTATCGGGGTATAAAGGCCAAAGTATGTAATCCTCAAAATGCAAAATTTAAGGAGAGAAAAACTAAATAAAATAAATATTCATAATGCTTGATGTAACAGGTATTCAAATGAGAAAATAATTAAATTCAATCAATAGTTGTTAATAATTTACTACCCAAATTTAGTGGCCTGTACCAATACGATTGTTTTGACAGTTATGCCTGAATTAATTTTCCGTTACGCAAGCAAATGGGCCAATTTGTTTCTGAAAACTATAGAATACTTTCAATAAAAGACAAGTGAGGCTTACAACCAATGATTATGATCATTTATAGTTAATTTTAGTTACACCACTTAAACTGCTTCTAAAATATTCACATTGAGTACAAAACTAAAGGAAAAATGATGATTTAAACCATATATAATAAAGTTAGGGTTATGTCAATTGGTCAGAAGACGTACACAAGTATTTTAAAATAGAGAACACAAAAATAACCTAATTCCAATTGATGGTTGATGGTTACACCCTCGATATGAATAAATTAAAGTAGCCCTATTAGCCTTTCTAGCTGTCATATAAGGTTCTTTCTATGAAAATCGAACTGTAGCTTGTCAGAAAATACCACCATCCATTTTAATTTACAAACTTAATAATATAAACTTTATGGAATGCAAATATATTCGGTGGTTTTATTCAATCAATAATAAATAACTCAAATTGATTATCTCTTTTCAAACACTTCAATTTCAACAACTATCCTAAATGCCAAATAATAAAACATAATTCCACATTTTAAAATAAAACAGTAAATAAGCACGCATTAAATTATTTTTACATTTGCCTTGAGTATTTATCTTCCTTTAGTATATTGAAATTAACATATATTCATTGTTTAAATATAACCAACAATATAATAAAAACATTTCAATATCATATTCTGAAAATTGAAAATGACACCTGGACACGAGAATCGAACCCGGGACCTTCGGCTTAGTACGCCAATGCTCTTACCACTGAGCTATCCAGGATTCATCCTGTGCCCATGGTCATTCTTCACTCTTTACTCATAGTTTTAAGGCAGAGTCTATGATGGACGATTCCCGTGTCCAGATGTCATTTTTCAATTTTCAGAATATGATATCTAAATGGTGATCCTCACTAGAATGCATAAATGATAGCTTCGGCTATCTGATTCATTAATAACATTTCAGTTAAGTCAGTCATGAGATTGTTTACATTTTTATCTTAACAGTTCAACTCATATTATGCCACGACTAAAAGACTGTAGTATTAGAATTTAATTCGGATTAAATTCAAAGAATTTTCATAATAAAATACCTGATGCAGATATGACTAAAAATAAATCCTACTTTTGATATTTGATTCATAATTGATTGGAGTAAAATAAGATTTATATTCCGAAACAAAATTGAAAATCTTGAATTTGTAGAAGCTTAGTAAACATTCCCTCTGATATTTTAATTAGGTTACTAAACAGAAGATATTGAATTGGTTCCAGAGTGAAAATTTTATCAGTTAACCGCATATTTCTAACCACTTGCTCATATGTACTCATATTACCAAATTATTGTATCAAAATAGGTAAAAATAGGAGCTATTGGTTGAATGTCACTAGATCGCTTATTTATCTAAGTTTATTATATTTTGGTCGTAACATATTTTGTATGTTATTTAATCAAAAGTATCAATTATTCCCTGTTCATATGTTGAATAACATTTATTTTCAACATTCAGAATTAAGTTTGTGTTAATTTATTATTTTGTGTTTATGAAAATAAATTTATACTTTTATCACTAAATTTTGCTGGTACTATGTCAATGTAACTAATAAGTCTCTCTTTTTTTTTTTTTGTACATGACTAATCAAAAACTGATAAGACAAATGGAAAAAACAAACAGTTTACTGTTTAATAAGATACAAAAAATGTTGCATCACTTGGAAGATAATTAAAGAATTGCTTCACTGCTCAGTATTGTCAAACATTTTAAATAGAAAGAACTCAAAACTTACCAAAAAAATTGACATAATTTCATCTTAACTAAACTCTAATATTAATCATATTAATACATTAACTCTTTGGATGGAAATCATTAAAATCAGAATTTTCTCAACACATTTTCTATTTCGGTGAGACATGTTTAAATGGTGTAAAAGCGAGACAGTCTTAATTTTCCAAATTGCACGGCAGCTCTGATATGTGTAGCAATTTAAAAAAAGAATGTGTTACATACTCTTATCCAAACAACCCACACACACAACAGTCCCTTTAATAATTTGTACTCACAACACTCATGAGAAATGTAATGTATTAACTTCATTGTATCAGACCTTGTTATTCTTTCTCAAATTATAATAATATAGTTAAGTTTGTAAATCTGTTAAGGAGGGTGGGGTGTAAATTTTATTTCCTTGTCAAAGTGTGAAAGACTAATCCCGCTACGAGAATAGTTTTGGTTGATAAAATAAAGATATCTACAAGCATGAATGTTGCAACATTTAATTTTGTTTAACTACCATAGTTTTCAAACTATTGTTTATGGTACAACACCGAGTCTGTAGATAGCTGCCAAAAGGGTCAATCTGTACCCTACATGGTTGACAATATTTCCAAATAAATTTGATTTTAAAAATAAAAAAAATATGTGTATTATAACTACTTTTGTAGTTTTAGTTAAATTCATTTTAATTTGTAGTAAGGAGAAATATGGAATTAGTTTTACAAGAAATGTACTAGGTAGAGCGACGATTGATTGAATGATACACTTCTTTTGTCAATTATACAATATGAGTTATGAATATAATAATAATAATAATATTAAAATAGAGTGTTAGATCAAGGAAAAATTTATATAATAAGTCAATATGAATTGATGGAAATAAAAAATAATTATTCAGAAAGAAGACCAAATTGTTAAATCAGTAATTAAATAACTTACAAATACATAACCATCTTCCTAAGAATCACCTCAGATATAGTTGAGAGCAAATTGATTTTATAAATAGGAACAACTATAATTGAGCAAGATCCTATAAAGCAATAAAAAGTATTATGGAGAATTTACTGAAAATTATAAAATTGTTAGTAGTCAATGACTGGAATGGAGTCGTTGATACAAGATTAAAAAACAAAACAAAACTAATTACATGAATGATCAGTTTGATACCAACCAAAAAGCGTTAACATGGACTATTTACACAGTTACAAACAATTAATAGGATTACTCAAAGCTTATTGATAGTAAGTTAGCAGATGAGATAATTACATATGAAACATATTAAAATTAATCTAATAACATAGTTCACGAAGTTAAAATAAGTGATTATAGTATTATTTAGAACTTGTTATCTGGGTCAAGAGGTTTAATGTTTGGGTTAACAATCGAGAAGATTAATTACAGAATTGTTGTAGTAGCAATGTCCAATATCTTATGTATAAACAACTTATATTATCCAACATATCATAACTATATTGATTGATATGGATGACACATCTGCTACTACAATTTTGTAGTTAATCCTCCAAATTGTTAACCCAAACATTTAACCTCTTGACCCAGATAACAAATTTTAAATAATACTATAATGACTTATTTTAACTTTGTGAACTATGTTATTAGATACATTTTAATCCTAATGTGTTTCATATGTAATAATCTCATCTGCTATTATCATATGTGAATGTTTCATGAACTAAGTACCTGTCAAATTGCTAGCTTACTATCACCTTTGAGTAATTCTATTAATTGTTTGTAACTGTGTAAATAGTCCTTGTTAACTTTTTTAGGTTGCTATCAAATTGATCATTCATATAATTAGTTTTGTTCCTCAATCTTGTATTAATGGTTCCATTCCAGTCATTGACTATTTACAATTTTCTAGTTTTCGGTAAATTCTCAATAACACTTTTTATCGCTTTATAGTATCTTCCTTGGTTACAGTTTTAACTATTTATAAAATCAATTTGCTCTTAGCAATTTCTGAGGTGGTTCTTAGGAACATGGTATTGTAGTGATTTAATTCCTGACTTAACAATTTTTTTTTCTTTTTGAATAATTAATTCTTTGTTATCTCCATCAATTCATATTGTTAATTGACTTATTATTCAAATTCTTTTTCATGATATAATAATTTCTCTTTTAATAATATTATATTAATATTATTATATTCATAACTTATGTTGTTTATTAGACTAAAGAGGTGAATCAATCGTCATTTTACCAAGTACGTTCCTTGTATTACTAGTTTTGTAGTTCTTAAAATTATTGTAATTCGCACAAATGCATTAAAATGAAAAACATTTTAAATAAAAACTTATCTTTATAAATACTTAAGTACAACAATATCTTATATAATCATTGTACCCAAAAAATACACTTCAGATTAGTTTCTAGTAGTTTTCATGAGACAAAATCATAATTTTGACTATCTATTTTTGCACCCCGAGATAAATGATTTTTACTGCCCCCTTACTACCCAGGCCACAACTTCTAGGTTTATATTTGATGTATATAATAATAATAATAATAATAATAATAATATTTAGCACCGCGTCTTACTACCCGTTCGGGTTATACGCTTTTAAGTACTAATTACTCTAATGGATTAGGAATTGGGAAGGTTGAATTAGAGGAAGTGAGCCCGCATTTGCGTAAAGGGAGAGTGGAAAACCATTTAGGAAAAAACGCCCCCAGTTCACCCAACCGAGATCTCCCCGTCCTCAGCAGCCAAGCTCAACACGACAAGCGCGTTAGCCAACTACGCCACTGAGGCGGGTGATGTATATAACCACTAATTTTACTAGCAAAATTAAGATACGGTGTGATATGTCATATACCACCTACGATATATGAGCAAATTATCTAAGCTTGAGGTAAAACATAAACAAAATTACTTCTAAAGGTGTATATCTCCACGCATTTCTAAATATTCCTCGTCTTGGTCCATCTTTCTTTAATTGTGGATTTGTCACCAAAGTGATGTGTTTTTTTGCATTTAGCAACAAGGTTTTGCTATAAATAAATAAATTGTACTTACTGACAAAAAAAATTAACTCTTCATATAGGTCTTGAAAAAGGACTAAAGCTAGAAATTCTTTATAACTATTTGTTACATTAAAATACATAGTATTATATTTTATAGATGGGACTCGCCCACTATTTTATGAATTCAAATCAGAATTTAACCTACAAATCCCAAGACTCGAAATCAAATCTTAAAAAATTGTGAACATAAAAGGAAATAATATTGCATGACAATAGAAAAGAGAAACTAAATGTTAACATAATGTATTATAAAAATGAATGTTAAGTCAAGGCCATAAATGATTTTGGGGGTTCAGACCCCCCGAAAGTTTATGAACAAAATATATATATGGCTTTTTTGACGGTTCAAACAATATCAAAAGTAAGATACAAGTACAAATTAGGGGGCTGTGTTACCATAAAAAGCACTTCAAAGAGCTTCTAGAGGTGTTTAATATCTAGAAATTTTCCTAACCTTCAGCAGTTAGGGGGTTATGATACCATAAAAAACATTTAGTCTGGTAATTGGGGGATGTGCCCAGCCAACCTCCCCCTGAAATTATTGGCTGGCAAAGGCCTTGTGTTAAGTATTATGTTAATGGTGTGGGGTCTGGTTGTTGAGTTTGTCAGTGTGTAGCTGAACCCCCAATAAACCGTATCAGACCTCTAAAACAAATTCAATATTTTTTTTAATCTTTAATGTTTCAAGGATTACATCCCTAATTTTTTTTTTAAAACCATCTTATTTTATGGCCAAGAAATATTTATAGCAAAACTAGTTCGTACTTTACCAAGTTTTCAATTTTTCTTACAAAATGTTTTTGATTATTTTATACATTATTAAAAAAAAAACTTAAGATAGTAAGTTAATACGAGCCTTTCTTTATAAAAAAGAGCCGAACAAAATCTGCGAGCTTTGTATGCTATAGGAATTGATCTTGAGTAGAGTTTTATACTGGATAAACGTTCTTCACTTGTCAAGTTCTGGTGACAAAAGACCTTTACCAATAAGCAGTGTTAGAGCTCTAAAACAAATTTCAATTGAAAATTTTGGGAAATAATTTTTTTTAAGGATTTGAGGGACTCGAGGGTCCCATTCATGGACAAAACCTTTTGCCTTTATTATTTTAGCTTAAGGGACCAAGCAATCTAAGTTCCCCAATATAAATTTAATTCTTTATATATATGTACAGTAGGATTATGGAGGGAATAAACTTAAGGTAAATGTAAACTTTTTTTTGCAGTCAAGATTAATATTTATCAAAAGGGACATCAGCCAATCCCAAGATCTGAAATAAAAATTTATTAAAAGAGTTTTAGTAAATTTTGAAGCAGTCACAAATGTTTCTTCTTATTCAAATGTGACAATAAATGTGCTTTCTTCTACAGGTACAACAAAATGTCTACCCCAATGGTCTTAGGGTAAAGTACTCGCCTCAGGGCCCAATGTTTGTGGGTTCAAACCCAGCCATGTTAAACGGATTCTTCTAGGGTGACACAACTTCTTCTGAAAGGAAGTAAAGTCGCCTGTCATATTAATTGTGACACGTAAAAGAACCCTGGGAGGTATGAGAAAATACCTATCCCGGCAGAGTTGCTAGCGCGCTTACTCATAGAAATTCTCATATACTGATATAATCGGTAGGTTCAGAAAGTGCAAGTTAAATACCTCAAATAAAAAAATAAAATACACGAATACATGTTTGAATAAAGCTATTACTCAACATATATCAAATGTATCAATTATTCTCATCTTTCAGGATTACAATTGTGCACTAATCAAAGATTGATGATAATTTCCACTTTGATCAGATACAGGCAGTGACGAACAGCGCCAGAGAATTAATATAAATGTAGCTCATTATGAACTCATTTAAATTCCGTTGGAAAAACTAGAATCATAATAATGATACAGCCAACAACCTACCATTGAGCTAAATTAGAATCCCCTAAGATCTAGGTCATTATTTAAGATACAATTACAGTAAGGTATGGTATGAACACAAACTTTGCTTTAAATAACCAATCAAGAGCTAACCCGAGAATAAGAAGTTCCTAAGTGGCTCAGTAGTAGATAGTGTATATATAAAGTTAAAGGTTCTGGGTTGAACTCTTACAGCTGGCACTTAAAATTAGAAAAAATATTATTTGGTCACAAAGAAACCCCTGAATTCAATCATTTAAATGTAACATATAAAATAGTTATGAAGTTAAGAAATAAGTATTGGATATTAACTAGGGTGTAGAAAGGAGGCTGGAGGGAGTGTGTGTGGACTCCCTCCTTGAGGGTGTAGCTACGGGGGTTGGAGGGGAGTGTCTATATCTACACTAATATTATAAAGAGGAAAGATTTGATTTTTTGTTTGTAATGGATAAACTCAAAAACTACTGAAATGATTTAAAAAATTCTTTCACCAATATAAAGCTACATTATCAGCGAGTAACATTAGAAATATTTTATTTTGAAAATTTAATTTATTCCTCATAAAAATGTCGAGTCACTCATATTTTATGGTAGAGTCTATGATGATTCTTCAATATGTGTGTTGAAAATAATAATGCGGGGGGGAAGGGTCTATTAATACTCCCCTAGAAACATTAGCAGTTAAAAATAAAACTAAGCTAATAAAAACGTCAACACAATGGTTATACTTCTTTCTGCCACAAATTTCCCCAGGAATGTTATTTCCCTCAAACCTTGTTCGCACGTCCAGATATATTCTACAGTTGGACCCATTGCTCTTCTTGATTCTTCAACTATCGGTTTATTATCAAACTGATTCAACAAAATGGGCAATTAGTTCCCAAGTAATAGTTTTCCCATTAGTAACATTTTAACCGATATGTCAGATATTTCTAAGCAACTTCTTTCATTCTCAGGCGGTTGTGAAATCTAATTTAAAATAGTAACTTTATTAATAAAGCAATAATTTATAGGGTTAAGTTAGGTAACAATGGAAAGCAAAGGTGAATATTTACATTAGTTTATAAAATTATTTTTTATGATTTAAGAGTCTCAACATTTAAGTGTGTAAATGTAATATTTAAATTCTTACTCAAGATGTTTTTAACAATATTATATGTTTGGTGGAGTAAAGTATTATAAATAATTGTAGCTTGTAATGTTTAATTATTTACATAAACTAAGCTCTTTAGGAGTTAATAGCTGGAAATCAAACACAAATCTCATTAAAAGACTGATCATAGTTGATATTGTTTAAGTATTCTGCTTCAGACATTGACAATAAACCTCTAAAGCAGCGGTTCTCATACATTTTTAATGGTGTAGCACACCAACAATTTCTGTAATTTGGAGTATCTTCAAGATGGTGGTGAATATTTACTATTTCGATACATTTTTAATGGTGCCCAGGGATATAACAGTGACTGTGCGAATGCTTAAGCTTGAATCAGTGGTGAATGGTTAAATTTGTTCTACTTTGAATAACTTTTTCTGAATTGATGAGGCCCTATCTTTTTTCAGACTTTAATGTGCTTGTTTTGTTTGACTTCTCACGGCATACCTCCAGTGGTGTGTGTACCACAGTATGGGAACCGTTGCTGTAAAGGCCTGGTTTGGATCAACGTGGTCTCTTGCAATGTTTTTCTTTTTAGTTAATAAATATATCACCAAGGATATTATACTTGAATGTAAGAGATAGAGCTGAGGAAATCAGTTAAAATATACCTCCATTAGCATGGCCAGAGCCATGGGTGGGTGTGACAGACCACCCCAAGTAAGCCGAGATTTGAACTGCCACCTACCCAAGTGTCATCACATGACCACCAGTGAAAGTTTTGCATGTGGTGTGAAAGCAGTCATGAAGCTAGTGCTTAGTTCAGTGTATGTGAGATCTCAACCACAAACTACCTTAAAAGGGTTTAGTGTCAGTGATCAATTATGGGGAAAAAAGAAGCTCTCAGCTTTTATTAAGCTTGGCCATAAAACTATCTAATGTTTATATGTGATAATGTATTGCTATATGTGTCAACATGTATGTACTCGTTTATGGATAATGTACACTTTTATTGACATTATATTTAAAGTGTGCACTTAAAATGTGTATATTATTTTGTATATATATTTAATCTCACACTAAGGCAAATGAAGTCTCTTGCATAAATAATTGTTGTCATTAGGGTAGCCCACGCACGGAGAAAGGCATCAGTCTCACATGGTCTAGATGCCAGTGACAAAGAGGTAAGGTTCCAGTCCCTACAGGGCGGAAAGTTTTTTTCCCCTCAGGATGGTTTCCAACTTTCGCTTCAAGAAAACATGGATACATTTTCTCTTAACTCTATCGTCCTCACCACTATCCTATTAGTGTAAATATGCAACTAGCCTGAGCGAGTAGTAAGGGATAGTTAATAGGGCACAACTACTAAGTAGTATAAGTGGACAGGCCAGAGTATAGTATCTGCTGGCAGTGACAACACATCTTTCCAACTGACCGATACTCATTTTATGAGTCCACTTCCAAAGCAATCCTATCTTTACAATTATACAATTGTCAGATAAAACAACTATACATGCTATCCTAAATATGAGAACATTCACTTACTGGGTCAATGATGATTTAACTTTGTAAACTGATATTTTTTCATAAACAAAAATAATCATTTTTTAATTATAAATTGTAGATTTTCTCGAATAATTTTGTTTCCAATCACAGGACTGCAGCAGAACATGACTAACAAGTTAACTAAGCCTAGCACAGTACACTTTTCACCAAACCTACAATTTTAGCACCAATAATTATAAAAATCAAACAGGAAAATCATATCTTTATGGATAGTGTGATTTTAAAGGTAAAAATTATTTTTTAAATGAATATTGGTTAGAAAGCAAGAGACATATATAAACATGTTATCTGTTGTAAAGATTAAATGCATAAATTAAGTTGAAGGGAAAGAGATATTTCACACTACATTTTTTGAGATAGAAAAAGTGTTGAGGTAATTGTTCCCTTTCACATCTCTGTGTAATTCAAGTTTTCTCGAAATTTATTTATTATACCTACAAATTTAGAATCCAATTCTTAGAAACCATTATATTTTTTCCCCTTTACATCGATTCCAAAGTGGCATAAATTTATAGCATTTTTTTATTATCAAGTGAATTAACATTAAGTTTATATTGTAAATTAATGGTATTCAGTGTGGTTGATGGGTTTGCCCTATAATTATGTTGGGCTGGGCTACTATTTAGCGTAACATAAGCCTAAAATGAGATGAATCTGTAGTACACAAACATGTTGACTAGAAAATAAAGTTCGAATTTTAAAAAATAAATCATTATTTTAAATATCAAATTTGAGTATTTATCATAATCCTATTCAACTCAAATATGCTTAAACATTCAAGGTACTATTCCAAATAAATATGTAAGGGGTAGTTCTAAAAACCAAAGTTTCCCATATCAAGTTTTATAAAACCAGTTTCCGAAGTGTACTTTTCATTATGTGTAATTTCATTCATGAGTAAATTGTTTTAAAAGTGTGTATATCAGTATATCATTTTGTATTTCTATTAATCTCACTTACTTTATAAGGTAGTCTAACATTTAAACTACTCAAAATTGTACTTCACCCAAACATTTAATAGAAATAAATGTGGTTGCTTAATTTTTATGATTAGAAGATACACCAAGACTAATGTAATATCAAAATGAATGGTAAAGTAACAAATCTAACAATAATATAACAATTTATTTATGAGATTCAAAGCAAAATTAACATAAAATATCACCAAAGCATTAAAAATACACCTTATTTATCCAGTCTCATCACAAACATTTATTCAAAGAGCATTTATACAGTTTAGTATTAATATAATTGTGGTTGTTTCCTCCATAGTTCCATCCCAGTCTGTGTGGTGTCCAAAATACAAGCAGATTTACTTCATGTGCAAGTAATGCACTTTGTCCACTGTAAAATAAAGAAATACTTGAAGAAACATATTAAAAATACAAGCTCACAATAAAAATCAACAGCCAACCATTGATAAAACTAATTAATACAGGTAATCATGGTGTAGCACACCACTTTTATTTAACATGGACCCGTTACAACATGGCATACTTTGATAGCACGGTTGAATTGAAGTAGTAGTGTATTTTCATTTTAGTTCACTCAGCATTATGTGCCAGATGATAGACTACTATCCCTTCAAATTTTATTTTTTAACAGGTTAAGTGTGGTGTACAATTAATCAAGCATAGGTGAGAATATAGTTTCTTAGTTTATTCATGTGATATCTGTGGTCTTGTTTTTTTTAACCCAATTGAAATTAAAGGTTTATATCATACTTTATTTCCTAGTGCACCACACATACCTGCACCTTGTGCTAGGTGTTACACATTGTAGCAGTAACTTTTTTTTTCTTTGAAAATATCTCAAGAAAACTTTTTTCTTATAAGATAATTTATTTAAAACTCTAATATTAACTTTCAAGCAATAAACATGCTAAATGGTGTAAACGATTTGTGCAAAAAAAATTGTGCAGTAATGAGCGAAAAAATATATGTTAGTATAAAATAATTAAATTGTGAAAATTTAAAAATGACACCTGGACACGAGAATCAAACCCAGGACCTTTGTCTTAGTATACCAATGCTCTACCCCTGAGCTATCCAGAAATCATCTTAAGCCCAGGGTCATTCTTCACCCATATTTTAAGGCAGAGTCTATGATAGTCGTTATTCATAAAATAATTAAACAAAGTAAAAAACGAGCCATTTCTTTTTATTCCCCAAATTTTTTGAAGATTTCCACACAAATTAAGATTATTTGATAGGATACTTGCTGGTACTTATCCACACTACACCATACAGAGAACAATGTGAAAATAGATAACATTCTTAATTTTCATACCTTAACAAATGTGTCAAATAATAAATTTGTTTACATCCATTACAGTTTCCAGCCTGTGGCTGGGTTGGATTTTTATCCAATCCATATATTTTTACTACCGGATGGCTAGGCCTGTCAATTTATCAATGTGAAAGGATAAACCTACATTTCACCAATGATACATTTTTTGGTTATGCCAAGAATAAAACCCCAAGACCCTTAGTTCAGTGGACAGACACGTTCCCGATTAAGCTAAGGTGTCAGATTCAAATAATAATAAATAAATCCATATTAGAGGGTGGAGGGAGAGTGAAGGGAGGGGTAGAGGTTGAGGGAAAAAGTGATAAAAAGGATAAAAGATTATGGAATAAAAGGGGGGGAGAAAGGGAGGACTAAAGATGGGGAGGGTGAAAAGAGGAGAGCAGTGGATGGGAAGGATAAGAGGAGGGGGAGAAAGGGAGGACTAAAGGTGGGGAGGGTGAAAAGAGGAGAGCAGTGGATGGGAAGGATAAGAGGTGATTATAGGGTTAAGAGGGATAAATGGAGTTGAGATTATAAAAGGTGAATAGTGGGAGGAAGAGGGTGAGAGATAGAGGGGGTAGGGTAAGAGGGAAACAAAGAATAGGAGAGTATGGGAAAAAATAGAGGAAGAGGGGGACACAGAGGGCAAGGTTGATTTAGGGAAGAAGGAATAGGTAGTAGAAATGGGGAAATAAAAGGGAGAAAGTGAAAGAGGGTGTTCAAAAGGGGGAAGATAGAGGCAGGGAGGGTGTGTTTGAGAGAGATTTATACTCGCATAAAATAAAAATGTTTACAAGTTGTAGGAATTGCTTAATGTAAGATGAAATTAAATAAACCCAGCTAAACAATAAGTCCAGGGTTTAAGTATATATTGTAAGAAAACTAGTCTGATTTTAGACAAAAAATGAAACAAAAACTTGCAAAATTTATGTTTTTTATTTTATGTATATGTAAAAACAAGCTTTCCATAATAAAAAAATAATTCACCAAGGAAAAATGGAAAAGTAAAAGTATCTTAAATTATTTAGGATGCTCACTCAAACTTTAAAATAAAATTCCAGCATAGTTACTGGTTTTCTTGTGGGTAAAAAAAATTATTGTTTTTTCCCAATGTTTTAAAAAGCTGTGAGACGTTGAACAATTAATTCTGAATGCAAATGTTTTGTATTGTTTTCATACCTCCGCATGTATGCCTTAAAACACTTTAAATTATGCCTGGATGAGTCTTTGTTAATAAAAAAAAAATCTAGCCATTTCCTATTGTGAAACTTCACCACAAGCCACCACAGATAATACCCCTCCCTTTCCCCAACAAACACCACTATGGAATTGCAATACATCCCCAATGCATATTTTCAAGATCTAGATCAAAAAGTGATATTTAGAGCCCTGCTTTTATGGTAAATAAAAAAGCCCAATTTCGTTTTTAAGTTTCCCAAAAGCGGTGAATAAGCGGTGAATTACAAAAATCCTATTTTTGCGACAAAATTATCGAATTAAGACAAAAGCGTCAAAAAAGTGGTTTTTACCAAACTTTCGTGATTAAGGTGACTTTGTTGGGTTAAAACTAGACTTCCAGGACAATGTTTGAAACAGGTAAACTAAACATATTGAAGTGAAAACCAAGATTTACATTTTGTTTGGAAAAAACGGTAAAAAACACTAGTCCGCAAAAAAATGTGCTGTCAACTTATTAAAAAAACCAAGATTTAGCGGCAGCTGGTCCGGGAAAAGTATGTACAAGTCACAAAGACAAAATATTACACAAAAATCATCTTGTTACTTCACAAAAATTGTGACTATATTTTTAAATCTCAATTTAGGCTAGAAAAATACAAAATAACTACTCAACATCACCAAACTGCAACATGCAGCTGGTAACAATGTTATCCACTTTCATTGTGGTTCTGCGGTCTGTTACTACTAAACTATACCTAGAAAAATATCGTTCTGAATCTGCATTTGAAATCGGCAGCCACAACGCTTGCAAACACTTTGTTGCAAAGTCACTGAACATACTGTCTGTCTTCAGCCCTAGCAGCACATTCTCAATTTTTAAACTTTCAATGCCATCACTCTCTTCCATCAAAACTTTCAATTTTTATTTTTCAATATCCCAAAATATTAGCGTGAATGCCGAAAATCGCGACTAAATCGCGATTATCGCGCTAAAACACCGATTTCGCGAATTATCGCGCTAAAACACCGATTTCGCGAATTATCGCGACAATTCTGAGCATATATTTGCAATCAGGGTAACCTGAAATGTGAATATCTGAAAGAAAAAAATGCCATATCTAAAATTCGCGAATTATCGCGAACTCCACAAACGCAGGGCTCTGGTGATATTACTTGTGATGTGTGCTCAGCCACATTTAGAAAGTTTTGGTAAATGTGCAAGTCTTTCAGTCTACCCTCCTTTTAATGTCAGGCTAAAGGTTATATAAAATCATATTTTCCCCCCATTTAAACTTAAAATTTCATCTTTGCTCCAAATTAACAAAGTACTTTGCATACCCTCAAATTATTAATATAAGAGCAATACCTGTAAATAATATTTAAGGCATCTAAATAAGGCATTACTGATTCTTTAAGATGTGCAAGACTTCAAAACTGACGGCTTAGAAACTAATATCAACTTCAACTTCGCTTTGGAGGAGGAGGGGCAGGTTTTTTTTAACTCCAGCTAAGACAATTACAAAGCATCATAAAAAAATGACAGCTAAAATACTCAATTTATGTTCAATTATCGCCATTATGGGCTTTAACATAACAAATTAATATTGCTAAAAAAAATATATATAATTGAACTGTATGATATGATACTTGATTTATCAGCTCATAGTAGAGTAATTAAACATATTCCAAGTATTTTAGTGTAGAGGTATATATTACCACACTATAATCTTTTTTCAAATATAAAACAAAACATATTCAAACTTTGATTCAACTTATCGACTATTTATATTTGAATTGAATTTGTTTCGAATTTTAAAGATGAACTTTGCCTACCCTTAAGGTGCCCCTTCACTTGTGGATATTGAGGAGGCAGTGATGTACAAGCCAGGACTGAAGTTGGTGAATGAAAACTGGTAGACATTAGATCAGTTCAATAACCGAAGGCTAAATTCTCTCAGTTAACGGCCTACAGGTAATCTAAGTATTAACTACACAAACACAATTTATCCTAGGATTCGTAGGAGAGTATCGGCCTTTACAAAAAAAGTAATACCTTGTCCCCCATGATACTTAAAAGGGAACTTAAATTTTCAAGCAATGAAGATTTAAAAAACTATTTACATATGAGTGAGGAGTCATTTCTAATTTTTCTAAGTTTAGTATAACCGTTAATAAGGAAGTAAAACACAAAATGAGAAGTGCTATCTATTAGCGCCGAACAAAGATGAATTGCTACTTTTAAGTTTTTAGCAACAGGATGAAGTTTGGAAGAGCAGACCCGAATTGCACTGATTAATTGATCATCTTTCCTTTCTGCCTATGGGGTCTATTCCCATAGCACTCATCTTTAACTTTCCATAAAGACAGATGTAATTGATATTTAATACATTTTCTTAAAAATTTTGGGTTATTGCTTTTTGTTTCCTGACATCGTGAAGGCAAAAATCTGTCCAGCCAAAAGTCTGTGTAACCTAAGGCAATGACCTCTTCGATAATTGCAAGTGAATGGGCACCTTTAGTGAACTCTGGTGTGACACAACTTATATTCCCAAAATTTATCTTGATGGAATATTACCCTACCAAAATAATGTTAAAACAAACAACAAATGTACATAATGAGAAGTAAACAAATAATAACTTTTAATAAACTGATATCAAAGAAATTATAAGTTTGGTTTTTAAGATCTAGAAAATTCTCATCACTCTCATCACTATTTTAAAGATTGAAAAACCTTCTCTGACTTTTCAAAAAATAGTTAATTCAATCCCTGCAGAGTATAATTTTAATTTGTGCTAAAATTGTGTTTTGAAGATTTTAATTTTGATAATTAGAAATAAATAGTGCACTTTTTTTTTATCAATTTTGCCTGTTATATATTATATAAATTTGTCCTATACTCTAAAAGGTTTTTCAAGGCACAGATAGTTTAATGTATAAGTGGATGTGATTATGTTTAAATACATTTCTTCTACAAAGAAACTCTACAGGCCTTTTTTACTATCTTATCAACACCATCAACAACTGTTTCCAGACTGTGGGCATGTCAGTTTTGTAAAATGCCTCCATCCATATTCCTTTATTCTTCCACCCCTTTCTTTTAATCACTTCCATTCTTTCTTGGTCCCCTTTGCAGTCTTTATCCTAAATATGTCATCTCCATTATTCTCTTCGGTATTCTCTCTTTGTCCATCCTCATTAGATGATCATACCATTGTGGATACAAAGTACAGCACTTACACTTAAAGAGCACTTCTATTATTTATTGCAGGTCTCTTAAACACCTTTATACAACTCTACCTGCTGCCCTCTTGTTAGATCGTCTCTCGTCCCACCCTTCACCTCAATCATGCTTTCAAAATATTTTCCATTATCTACCTTTCTCAGCTTTATTCCATCCAACACTAACTTTTCCTTCTATCGCCAAACTATCAAGTCACAAGCAAACATCATGGCTTTCATTCTTTCTTCCCCGAGTTTTCCTTCCAATTTATTCTTGACCATTTCCACTACCATTACACATAGTAGTGGTGAGAGGGCACTCCCGTGCTTACCTCCATCTTTTATTTGGAACCACTCTGCCCTAGCACAACTCATGTTATCATAAACATACTCTTTACTCTCATTATCATTCCTCTTTTCACTCTAGCCTCCTCCATCACTACCCACACTATCATATGCCTTCTCCACATTCTTAAATACCAATACCTTCCCAAATTCATACCTTCTTTCCATCAGCTGTCATACAGTGAAAATCAAGTCTATTGTAGACCTCTGGTCTCCTAGTTCATTCCTCTCTCCACTACTTTCATTACCCTGTCGTTCCACCATGGTGTCCCTTTACACTTCCTCTTATCACTTATTTTCTCAAATACCTTGTCTGCAGCTTCCACCAAACATTTCTTAAACCTTTCCCATTCCCCTCCTACAATTTGCATATCAAACATTTTCTCCCTTTTGTCTTTTTCTGGTTTCCTCTTTAGGAAGTTGTGTTGCCCGTTTCACTCTCCTCCCTGGTGAGTTCCGATATAATGAAATTTAGTTCTGGAGAATGGGCAGTGACGATCGATTTTCTTTAAGAGGCAACCATTACCTCTTTGTCCAATGGCAGCAATGTAGAGTGTGAACCGTGTTCTTTTCATTGTAAAATGCCGTATTGTGTCTCTCTTTTGTATGTTTCTATCCACCTTTCTTATACCTTCTTCTAAATATAATACATATCATCAGAGCCCTGCTTTTATGGTGAATAAAAAAAGCCCAATTTCGTTTAAAAGTTTCCCAAAAGCGGTGAAATACAAAAATCCTATTTTTGCGACGAAATTATCGACTTAAGACAAAAGCGTTAAAAAAGTGGTTTTTACCAAACTTTCGTGATTAAGGTGACTTTGTTGGGTTAAAACTAGACTTTCAGGACAATGTTTGAAACAGGTAAACTAAACATATTGAAGTGAAAACAAAAAATTACATTTTGTTTGTACAAAACGGTAAAAAACACTAGTCCGCAAAAAAATGTGCTGTCAACTTGTTAAAAAAGTAAGATTTAGCTGCAGCTGGTCCGGGAAAAGTATGTACAAGTCACAAAGACAAAATATTATACAAAAATCATCTTGTTACTTCACAAAAATTGTGACTATATTTTTAGATCTCAATTTAGGCTAGAAAAATACAAAATAACTACTCAACATCACCAAACTGCAACATGCAGCTGGTAACAATGTTATCCACTTTCATTGTGGCTCTGCGGTCTGTTACTACTAAACTATACCTAGAAAAATATCGTTCAGAATCTGCATTTGAAATCGGCAGCCACAACGCTTGCAAACATTTTGTTGCGAAGTCACTGAACATACTGTCTGTCTTCAGCCCTAGCAGCACATTCTCAATTTTTAAACTTTCGATGCCATCACTCTCTTCCATCAAAACTTTAAATTTTTTTTTTTCGCTATCCCAAAATTTTAGCGCGAATGCCGAAAATAGTGACTAAATCACGATTATCGCGGACATAATTTAAAATTGCGAATATCACGCTAAAACGCCGATTTCGCGAATTATCGCGACAATTCTGAGCATATATTAGCAATCAGGGTAACCTGAAATGTGAACATCTGAAAGAAAAAATGCCATATCTAACATTCACGAATTATCGCGAACTCTACAAACGCAGGGCTCTGCATATCATACATGGGCATTTACCATCTGGCCTCTCTTAAATAGTTATCTTCCTTCTGTATTTATTAGTATCCACTACCATGTTCTTTTCCTTCTTATCTCCTACATTCTCATCCCACAAGCAACCTATGGTCACTATCTAAAGATACACTTGGTATAAATGTAATGTTTACAGTATGCCTCTTCATTTCCTTGTCAATTAGGAAGTTATCTAACTTGCTAATTTATATATTACCCATCCATAATGTTCTAGCACTTCCTCAAAATCCTCTTTCTTTTTCCCAACTTGAGCATTAAGGTTTCCCATAACCACTTGCCATTCATTACCTTTTTAACTATTCCTCAAATTTTCCCTTCTCTTCAAAGGGGCCTCCAACTTGCAGTACATACACTGACAGAAATTAAATATTTGTTTCCCTTTGTCCATTTTAATCATTTTATCATTTTAATAATTAAATCACTAGAACACTCCAACTCCACTTCCTATCTTCACTAACACCTCTACACCATTTATCCCCCTTCACCATTTCCCATCAAGTGCAAAATGAATCCTTTCTGCAGCTCCTGCATTCTGTCCCCCCTCCACTTAACCTCATTCAATCGTAAAATATACAGTCTCATCTCCAACAGCTTCGCTATCTCCTCCACTCTTCTAGTAAGTATGCCAACATTCCAAGTCCTTATTTGGAGCTTATGGTTGTCTTTGTTTCCAGCCTTCCATTTAACTTTACTTTCTCAAGTGTTTTTATTTGGCTCTACCACCTGCTTACTAAGCGTGTCATGGTATGCACCTGAGAAGCGGTGCTGCAGCTTTTAAGTCCAGATAGACCCTCTATTAGTGGTAGCCTTCCCTAAATGTGGCTACAGGTGCTGACAATGACTTAGCTTGTGGTCACCAACCCTCACACTCCCAGCCCACCCAGCTGGGAGCCAAATGGCCGTACGTGTTACAAGCTTGTTGGTTTTAGCCCTGACTAATCACCTGTCTGCACCTGACCTAGCTTTGATTCAACCAAATTTACACACCGTTGCTAGACCCTGAACTACACCACTTGATGGTGAGATTAGGATTGACTAAGAGAGGCCTAGTGGGGCCCACTAGATAGGTTGCTTGTTAAGTCAAACTTGGATAATTTGAACATATAATTCAAATTTATGTTTAATGCAAACTTTTTCCTTGATCCCTTCAACCTTATATCAAAACAATGTTAAAAAATCATATGTAATTCAAACTTATTTTGGTTAGTTCAAAGTTTAATCATCGAAGAGATGAAAAAAAGCTTGAAATCTCACATAGGCAACAAGTTTACTACTCAATTGTGGCTGTGCATGCAGGGCACTAAAATATGCAAACAAACTCGAACAATTGTATTGTTTGTTGAAAAGTGCACTCACTACACACAACATCATTAATCTATTGGAAAATATAAAAATTGAGCTCTTCCCCCCCCGCCAGAATATGACGTCAGTAGTCCAACCTATGGATCAAGGGGTAATTTATAATTTCAAGCACTTCTAGCGATGCATTGTGGTACAGAGATTGTACCTGCTTTGGACAAATGGGAAGATGTTGGACATGATGCAGGTGTCCCTTATATGGATTTAATGAACTGTAACAAGAACTTAGCAATATGCAGTGAACTGACAGATGCAGAAATTTTGGGAGATGGTATGAACAATAGAAATAGCAGTGCAGATGAAGAAAGGGAACAGACGGAACTTCCAGAAAAGCTAATCTCAGCATCTACACAGGCCATGGACCACATTGAAGAGTTGAGCTAGTTTATTCAAGGACAGCATAATGTAAGCCACTCTTCTACTCTCCAGGCACTGAATAAACTAGAAGAGTTTACTACAACTCAAGAGTATTAGATCCAGAACACAATAAAAAAATTATCTAGATTTGAAAACCCCTGTAGATACAGTAATCTGTACTGTACATATTGCTTGCTATGGAAAATCTAAGAATAAAATTATGCATACACATTACTGTATTTTACTTCAATGAATTGATATTTTAAGTTATTTTTCTAGCCCAAATAAAAAATTACCTAATACAAATTTTGGATATTTCGAATTTTTCTAGTGGTCCGTTCAACTTTGAACTATCTAGGTTTGACTGTATGATCCTTATATGTCCTGTTTGTGCCCCAAAATTATTATTTATTACATAATATAAATGAGGTTGCAGAATATCCTGTACGGCTGTACTTGATAGTTGGCAACAGTACAAGCTTTTATCGGTTTCTAACTCAAAGTGCCAATAGCTTACCTGCATTTTAAGCAGGTCAACTTGAGATAAATGAATATTTTCGAAAACTTAAGATGCATGTGTCTAACTAAAATAGGGAAAAGAAGATTAAATAATGAATAAAGAAGTTAATGTTTGCCTCTCCGATCCAATCCATCTCTTTCTAGGTTCTCCTTTCCTTGTCACTTATTAAGTTTAGAGAAGTTAAAAGTAAGTGGGCCAGCACACTTTGTTATTCCTGGAGTATAAATCCTTAAAACAAAAACAACACAAACGAAAATGAATTTAAGAATTTTTTTTAACACTTGAGACTCCCTGGTTGGAAGTAATAGTTTAAAACCACTAAAACTGAAAACGTGTGACGATGACCTTCAACAAGAACTGTGATATGAGATATGAAAGATCTTAGAGCTATGTTGAAGTAAATCCTATATTACAAATTTTGTAAACTTGTAAGTTACCTTGCAACATTGACATTATATAAATAAATAATACAATCTGTTCTTATTGCTTGGAGAAGCAACTCATGGCTTGCGATGTCAGTGTTTAAGTGTGTTATATGTTTTGTCCCAACCACATGTGTACCAGAATTATCGGGTTGCCCAGTGTAAGGCATGATTATCGCAATATAATTTATTGCAGGTGATGGGGAGATCAAATGTTGTAACGCTAGGTCAAGAGCACTGAAGGTTTTTTCCTCTCAATAGTTTCCCCACTCTCCTTCCACACAAATGCAGATACATTTCCTCTCAATTTTACCACTCTCACCCATTCCCTATTAGGGTACATATGTGGATAGCCCAAACAAGTAGAAAGATGCAGTGCACAGAAAAATATATGCTCGGACAAGTGTGCTATCCATCTTAATTTTAGTCATGGTCAAACTAAAGTAATGCTTCACTAAGTTTTACTCTCATAGATTCTTGGTTGTTACTTATTTTAGTAGAAGGTTATTTAATTGCAGAAGTATAAATAAATATATATATATGACATAGCTAAGTAAAAAAAAACTTCAAACAAATTGTGTTTATTGAATTTGAAAGGTGTAACAAATGTGGTAGTTTATAATTACAAAACAATTTTAGGAAACACATAAAATGTAGTAATAAAGTAAGTCTTCAGTATTCCCATTATAATTTGAACTTCCTTTTCTCTAAGGACATAAAGTGCCAAAGATTAACTGAAAAAACAACAACAAAAAACACCAGTTGATTATTATAAATCATTCAATGTTATTTTTAGAAAAGTAGACTAAACAAAACAAAACAAACTATAGAATTTTATTGGTGAAAATAGTTTTTTGTCTAGCTTATACCATATTTTTAGTAGTTTGGTGATTTGTATGGCTCTGCGAGTACTCGCATTCCGAACTTCGAGCTAAGCTCGTCGCTTAAGCTTGAGATCGAGATCGAAAGTTTTATAGGCTCGTCATTTTCAAGCTTCCAATTGATGTACTTAATAATAAATTTTTAAAACACAATACTAAGCATAATATATTTAAGGAAGATGATATAAGCATTTCCACTTATAAATCATTCGGTTACTTAACAAAGTGTTAACAATTAATTTAAATTTTCACATCAATAACATAATAAAGCTTTAAAACACATTCAACCAGTAAATTTACTCAATATGGTTGTCCATTTTGAATCATATTTGAAGTTGTTTACTTGTATTTTCATGAGAAAGCTATGAAAATGAAAATAGCTAAGAAAATTACTAAATAATTGAATAATTCTTTTTACTATTATTACTTGGTCCCCTTAATAATTTATATTAAATTAAAAATGTAATATCAAGAATATATTACAGTGAAACCTGCCTTAAATGGAAACTTGTCTTGAACGGAAATATTCTACAATCTCATGACTTTAGGGCTGAAAAACATGCTAAGTTCCCTGGATTAAATGGAAAATGTCTAACCAAAAAATGAAATTCAAAATAAAGCCTTAAACGGAAAATTTCTAATGTTCCGGTGAATATTGCCTGGAAAATTTTTGACATTTTATACATTCTATAGAATTTTGTTTCCTCTAATTCTTCCATTATATTATTAGAAGTTGAAATGTTAAATCAAGTATATTTCCTTCTGCTTATTAGTTCTTTTGTTACCTTCTTACAAAATTGTTAACTGTTATTGCCTCTTGATTTTTATCTCTGTTCTTCCCAGTTTCCACGCTAATGACTTGTCAATCACCTTTATAATTCAGCTTTTAACGGTACAGCACTACCTGTATTGGAATACAAGTGTTTGTCCCTTCCAGAAATTTTACTCAATATGGACTCTGGGCCTGCATTTTTTATTTAGTTTGGCAGTTCTTATTATGGCTTTAAAGATAAGAGTTGTGCTTGATTTAAACACAAAAGTAAAAGTCATTCATGTGAGTGAGCGAGATAAATATTATTACCTGTTAAGCAGATCATGAAGATGTTTAGCATCGGTAAAACTAAAGTGTATGAGATTCTAAAGAAGAAAACGGAAATTTTGAAGGTGTGGTAAAACTGTGCTAGTGGAAAAATAAAACAAACTAAAGAAAACTGCAAACAATGACATTAATGAAATAGTGTGGGAGTGATGTGTCAGTGTGGGGCAAAAAATCACTGTTTCGGTTCCATTGGTGCAAGAATACGCTATAAAGGTCGCTCAAAAACTGGGGAGAACTGAATTCAAAGCATCTAGCGGATGGTTGGAGAGTTTTAGCAAAATACATTGAATATTTTTAACAAACTTTGTGGTTAATCGAGTGGTGTAAATAGTGAAACCATTGAAGAGCAAGTAGGTTTGCTAAACTTCCCTCCATAATTGAAGGATATGAACCTGAAAACTTAGCAATTGGTGATGAGACTGAACTGTTCTTTCACACGCTACCAAATAAATCACCATGTTTGAAAGGTGAAAAATGTTTGGGGGGGG